>SJYX01015612.1:284591-300021 GCA_006410675.1 Oreotragus oreotragus
CCCCATCCCTGGGATTCTCCAGGCAAGAATACTGGAGTGGGTTGCCATTTCCTTCTCCAATGCATGAAAGAGAAAAGTGAAAGTGAAGTCGCTCAGTCTGTCCGACTGTTAGCGACCCCATGGACTGCAGCCCACCAGGCTACTCCGTCCATTGGATTTTCCAGGCAAGAGTACTGGGTGGGGTGCCATTGCCTTCTCTGCAACTTAGCGACTAAACAACAACAAAACCCCCAATATAGTATCTGGAGATTAGGTCTTTGGGAGGTAATCTGGGTTAGATAAAGCTGTGAACATAGAACCCTTACGGTGCAATCAGTGCCCTCAGGAAATAGAGAGCTTGCTTCCGGCTTCACCCTCTCCTTGTGAGGACACGTGAGATGGCAGCCATCTGCAAGAACCTGACCATACTGGTACCATGATCTCAGACTTCTGGCTTCCAGAACTGTGAGAAAATACATTTGTGTTGTTTAAGCCACCCATTCTGTGGTACTTAGTTATGACAGCCTAAGCTGAGTAAGACACTGACCATGTATCTTAAGGCAAAAAGATTTTTTTTCATGGTTTATGAAACAAACTTTGGGTTCTTAGTAATTGTCCAAACACTCAAGCAGATAAAAAGTTCTTCCTAAGAAGTATTTTTCCACACCCAAAGACAATCTTTTGCTCCATTCTATTCAGCGGCAAAAATACAAGCAACACTCGGTTTTCACAACTTTGTCATCCACTCCTCTGATTTATAATGGCGGGACGTGAAGCCCACCTAGCTAAGATTACTTGGAGAACCTATTAAAATTCAGATTTCGGGATCCCATTCAAGATGAACTAAATCAGAATCTCTCAGGGGTGGGGCCCTGCAATATGGGTGGAGGCTGGCATATGTATATTAAATGAGCATCCTTTGCAATTCCTATACACACTGAAGGTTGGAAACCTCCAGTATGAAAACAACATAGCTATCCTGGATCAGTGATCCCAGACGAGGAGGCCTGTAAACACTTGTCACACTAGTCCTGCCAAAAGCCAAGTTGGAATAACATGTTTGAGCAGTGCCAGGTAAGGGACAACAGCCTTACGTTCATTTAGATTCTCTGTCCTTTATTACCACTTAAAACCTGATCTTCCTGTACCAGATCCTTCCTTCCAGTTCTCACTGACAACACTAGCCTCCTGATCTTAAACGCATCATGGCTGGATAATTACAACAGCTTTCCAGCAGAGACGGCATGAGAGAAGGCGACTAAACTTGACTGAGTACCTGGTGTATGTGCACGTCTTTCATGCACTATCCTCTTTACTTCTCCTAACATTGCTATGAACCAGCTATTATTTTTCCCCGTTTCATAAATAAGAAAACTTATTAAACAGTTCAGAACAAATTGGGTTCAAAAGAAATTGGCCAAGGTAATACAGAGAGTAACATCCAAGACTGGGATCCAACCGAGGGCCCGTCTGACTCCTGTGCTCTCTCTCCTGCTGCATCTGATTTCCTCTTTGTACCCCACAGCCACGCCCAGTAGCTGGTGCTGCTTCGACTCTGCTTTTACCATCACACTTCTGTTAAAAACAAAACATACAAACGAGGTCCTCCACCTGGTTTTCCAGGATGTTGACAGCCTGCCCCACTCTCCCTAACCGATCTTCTTTTCCTTGCTCCTCAGATTCATTCTTCACTGCTCTACAAACATATTATATTGCTTATTTCTGTACTAAGGGTAGTAAGCATATTATTTTGCTTATTTTGGTTCTATCAATGGTATTTCTATACCACCAAGGATATTTTTTGAAAAGTTAGCAAAGTGTTTTTCTCTTTTTTAAGATCTTTTTACAAGATCTTGGCCCTGGTTAACTCGGGACATCTTGCTTCAGCCTTGGAGGTAAAATGTGGAGTATAGAGTTGGGTGGGTTTAGGGGAAAATAAGATAAACTTTAGAGGAGGAGTGCATACAGAGAAAGTAGGTTATTTATTTATTTATTTATTTTTGCAAGAAAAATGGGATTTTGCAAGCAGAATCTGGGGAAAAGGAAATTGACCTGAGGAAGGCTTTGCTTAGTTCCTTTATGTCTTTAATTAATTCTGGCAGAACCTGATCCCTGACTGCTCTCATCACGTAGACAGGATAGTTCTCCCCCTTTTAACAGTAAAACCACGATGCTTACTGTCCTGGGAGAAGAAAGAAATAACAGAAAGGAAGTCAGAGCCAAGATGTGGTCCAATAAAGTGAGGAACCACTGAGGCGGCAGGGCGGGGACTGTGATTCTTGACCCGCTTGTTTGATCTGGAGATCAGAACCGTCCTGCCTGGTTACGAAGGGCATGGTTTGGGCTTTCTCAAGCCACCCTCAGCTCCCATGTAGTTTGGACCCTGCACTGAGGGCCGGGGAGCCTGCACCAAGACTAGAGATGACCACTGGTGCTGTAAGACAACGTTGCAGCTGTTATGAGAGCTCTGTAGCCCCAGGAGCTGAGCTGAAACCACACATGCCAGAGACCACGTTCAGGTGGGAAAGGTGAGTCAGCCAAGGTCAAGTCACTGCCACTGACAAAGCAGCACCCAAACAGATAAAGAACGCTGCCTAGAGACCAAAAGAGTCAGAGAATCCCTCCCTTTTGCCCCTCCAAGGGACACACAAACTACCCTCCCCCCAAAGGCCAGATGCCCCTGACAAGAGCAGGGGAAGGAGCAGCTTCCCAAGAACATGAGCAATCCTACCCAAGTAAACAAACTTACTTTATAGAATCAAACTAAGATGAATGAAACTGGCCTCATAGCATCTCTCCTGAGTGCCCTGAACCAGGGATGGTCATGTGGACCAGAAAGAGACTGCAAGGAGACTGCAGGGAGGAATCCATAAGCAAAGGTCCCTTAGACACCAGCTCACAGCCAGGAAGACACTGTCCTAGTTGACTACATCCCTGTGATAATGTAGGGCAAGCCCTCCCTTCTTATTAACTTACATAATTGCTTACTTAACTGCTTAATTTATTGTTTAATTAACTTGTTGAAGGACAATACGTGTCTGTTTGGCAAGCAAAAAACAAAACAGAATTTGAAAAACGAATTTAACCCATAGAGTGAACATTTGGTCACCTCCTTTCTCCCCTCGTCAGCAGGTGGGACGCTCAGAGGAAAGGCCTGTTATGCAAGCTACACGTCGCTGCCCATCCAAGTTGTTCGGCTGTCTTGTTCCTGCTACACTTGCCTCTGGGACGTTCCTCTTCTTTCCATCCTGGGCATACTCCTATTTTGGCCCTTCACCAGTTCAAATTCCTCCTATCTTCTGTGGTCCAGCTTGCATCACACCTCTGAAAACAGAGGGTAAAACTTCACAGGATTGATAACTAGAAGACCTGCAAGGTTCTGTCCACTTTGGAACCTTTCTGAAACTATTCTGGACCATTTCAGCCTGACCATTTGTATTACAGCTAATCTGCCCATAAACCCATACGTTTGTTTTTTTTTTTCCCTCTCCTTGATTTTGTCTCCTGTGATATTCATGTCCCCTAAGTTTGATTGAGAATAAATGCCCTATACTTCCTACCTAATTTTTCACACTTCTTAGCTACCTCTATAGTGCCTGATATAGCACATTATATGTTCAAAAATACTTGTCAGCTGATGATAATTCTACAGATAAAGTGACTCACTCAGAATGTTAGCTTCCTTACAGTCACTGAAAGAAAGAGAAATCAGAGTTCAGAGGTTCTCTCAGTAGTGTTTCTCTACTTTACCATGCTGTCTCTAGGGAACAAGAAAAATGAATAAAAAGCTGCAAATCAAAATAGCACTATTAAAACACATGCTTAGGAACTTCCCTGGTGGTCCAGTGGTTAAGACTGTGCCTTCCAAAGCAAGGGGTGTGGGTTTGATTCCTGGTTATGGAGTTAAGATCCCACGTGCCTTGTGGCCTAACCCTCTGCACGCCGCAAACCCATAAAAACCAGAAACAATATTGTAACAAATTCAATAAAGATTTAAAAAATGGTCTACATCTCCCCAAAAAAATTCTTAGAAAAGTATGTGCTTAGCTTATGTGATGGAAAACTTTGGTTCTATGAAAACAGTTTCTAAAATGGCTCTTCGGATTTAATCACAAATTCTTTAGCACTCAGCAACAAATGACCACTAGTAAAGAAGTCACCTCAAACCTTTTATTTAAATGATGTTAAGAATTAACCAGCTACTCAATCAACCTAGCAAAGTAAACACCATCACCAATGTGAGTGAAAGCAGTAAGAGTAACAGTCAAATTGCTTTAACTATTTAGTTCACCACAATGAAGAAGCAGAAGGTGCCCACCAGCCAGGTTCCAGTCTGTCCTTCTGTGAAGGGCAAAAAAAAAAAAAAGCAGCAGAAGGAGCCTTGGAAGATAAGCAGTGAGAAAAGCATAGAGGAGGGGGCAAGTGTTAGAGAGCAAGCACCATGTTAGTTCTCGTACTGGGGATGGCGATAATTGCAAGTAGTAAGGAAGGTGGGAAGCAGCAGGCACTGACAAAGGACGAGACAGTCAGAGATGAAAAGTCAAAAAATAGACAAACTCCACAGTACCCCTGGCACACGGCACCTGTCAGTCAACGCAGCTGCCCCTGGAGACATGACAGCTACACTCGATGCCTACATGTGAGTGTGTCTGGCAAAAGGAAAGGGCATCTGACAGCCTCGATAATGTCATCAAAGACAAAGCGTTCTGAAAATCTCTTACTCTGTGTATTGAGGAGGCGAAGAAGTAGAGGGGGGGACGCTCTGAACTTGAGTAGCCCCAAGGGCACCAGCGTGCAAGGCTGGAGGAAAGGGGCCCAGTCAGCTCGACTGTCTCGTGTAGGGGGACAGCGCTGTGGGTGCTGCCATGCCCGCACCACCTCCTGCTCAGCCTGTAACTACCAATACCAAGAGCGGCTCAACAGCTCCTTGTTCCGGAAGCAACCAAACCAGCAAGATGAGGCACTCCATTTCAGAAACAGGAAAGCATCACTTCCATGTCTAAGGGTTCCCACCCCAGAGAACAGTTAACATGTAGAGATTCCAGCACTTACAAGTCGGGAGAGCTATTTGAGTCTCCACAGTAATTAATCCCTGAGAGTTTCTGTTAGCCAGTGTTAGCTTCAGAATTCTCCATGTATCATTTTAATAAATCTATTAGACATCTGACTAATTTTGGTACATGTCCTAGGGACTAAGTCGGAGACAAGAAGCTTTGTTGCAGGGAAGCTCCCATCTCTGCTCTTTATCACTTTCCATGTCCTCTCAGGAAAGCTCCCTGTCCTCTCAAGGGCCACTGACCCTTGAGCAGCTGAGACCAGAAAAGAGAAAAACCATTTAAGAATATGCTCCTCCCTCTAATGGTCCACTGGGAGCAGGGGTAAGGACCCCTAACCACTGCCTGCAGGAGTTCTTGGTGATTCTTCTTAAACATATGTGCCCCCCAAAACATTCAAGTAAATGCCTTCTAGAACTTAGATGTTTCTATTTCTAGGAACCACATTTTGTGTGTAACTCCACTGACTATTGAGTTGCTTTATGACTGTCTGCTTTCATGCCGGTCTCCTCAACAATAACTGTAACATATTAATGATTTCAGGAGAAAAACCATCTCTGTATTTCTGTAGGCCTGGCTGTTAGTACATGACTGATGAATATCTATCTGTTGGAGACATAGATAGATGGGTGCTTAAATCAGTATTTAAGACTGAAGGCTTTGAAAGCGGATATTCTTCAGATTAAAGGATACCCTTGGTCACATGAAATAATGTGTGGAAGCACTGGTGGAAGGGAATTTGGAATAATTCTTCTATAAAAAAGAACACTGTGAAAACTTTAACATAAATTAATTATCAGGAATTAAATTAATATAAACAATCATTCTTCTTTAAAAGCAGATTTCTGCTTAATCACACTTAATTACACTGCAAAAAGTAACTGATGAATCTTATAGCTCTTGATTTCAATCTTACATAAAGTTATGTTTTGTCAAGATAATCTGAGGGCAAACAGAGGATGCATCTTATAATTAATGAGCTCTTATAGTTAATAATTAAGCTTTTCTTCAAAACCAAACTCATTAATTAAACTCAATATTTTCTAAGACAAATTATTATTATTTCGGGAAGATTAGTGACAATGAAATTAGACGTGAAATACAAATTCAGTCTATAACTGAACAAGAATTGAGACAATAATGAACTCAATAATAAAATAAAAAACCTCTACTGACCCGAGAAGTTCATATTTCTCTATTTATATTAGTCACTATCAGTTATATATATATAAACCTCTAATGTTATTAAAAACAAAAAGATCTTGTTTTCTACCATTATCATCCATATCCGAAGTCAAAAGTCTGAGGTTTTTAGATTTTGCTACCATCTCACCACCCTGAGATCTAGTTTTCAACAGAGAATCCATATACATCACTCCTATTTGACAAAATGTATACAGAAATGCAAAACTAGTGTAAAATATTTAGTACTGTCATGCACTTTCCTCAACAGGTCATGCACCTGTGGACATTTAATTCTCATTTTTTAAAAAAGGTTTATTCTAGGGCTAAATTCATACTGTCACCTATTATTTGAATAGTGCAAAGAAAAGGGAGTTTTCCTTTGAACAGGGACATTTTTTTGACTAGAAAAGTGTAGACAAATATCCCCAACATGGATGCTAAATTAAAAAAAAAAAATGCTATAACAATCCTAATCTCATAAAGTCACTTCTGAGCCCTTATGCATAAGTGTGAAGTTGGCAGCCATAGTTCCCATCTCTGGACCTTCTGTCTGGGGCCAGATTCCTCTGCGTACACCCTCCACAGGCCACTCATCTAGCTCCCTTGCCAGACTGATTCTGTAGTGTTGACTGCCTGATGAGGGCAATCTCAACCCTGAGCCAGGAAGTTGAAAGCATACCTTCCTATCTAGAGCAGAGAGCTCTGCAAAAACGAGTGTTTTCCTCCCATTACATTTCCTGTGAAGTTTTATAAGGAGAAAACATGAACAGAAAGACATTTGCTACCCTAGCACAGTAATGAAAAATTCCTAAAGTTCTAACCTAGTGTTCAGATGATGTCCAGGATCCTTTCACCTCCTTGATATGAAAAAAAGAGAACACTATCAATGATATTTGGCAGGGGGTCAACTGTTCCTTGAGATATTCTTATCTCCTCTCTCCCTGCCCCTGCCCCATTCTAAATTCTCCTACTTAGCTTACTAACTTTCTCCAGTTGATCTGCCATCAGTAGTCAAATTGAAATGATGAATTAATTGCATCTCATAAATGAGTTAATACTTAATTTCCTGTGTTGCTCCTCCTAGGAGTAAATGCATCTCAAATTTCTCTGAGGAAGAGAGAAATGCTTAACCCAAACAAGCCCACAGTGTAAACAATACAGTAAAGGGAACTGGAGATTTCAAAAGGCCGGGGACTGCTGTGAATTCAATGTTAACCTTCAGTTTCAGTTTTTTAACTTACTTAAGAAGATACCGAACTACATGAAATCATTTTTGACTCAGACACTCTTTTCTTCTTCAAAACACTGTACATCAGTTAAATTTGGGAAAATGATTTCAGGTGGAGCACTTCAGATGATTGACAAATCACACTATAAAGGTTACTGTCTACTCCATTTGTCTAACAAGATCAGTCATAATTAGTCTTAAAAATTAATTAATCTTCCTTCTTCTATCTTGGTCCTATTAATAATTTTGTCTTCACTTAGGCTTAAAATGAACACCTAAAACACAATTGTAGGGATATTTGCTTTCAAGATGATGGAATAAAGGCCTTTCTCACGCCTTCACCTCTTGAAAATTACCCCCCTAAACAACACAGGTAACAAAAAACACAAATTTCATCTTCCATGAAATCAGAAGTACTACAATATATGAAAAAGACATAAGTCAGAAAAATGGTGAGTGATTTGACAGAGAGAAGGAAGGTCCAACCAGAGTGCTTGTAACAAAAAGCAAGCTGGCCCACCCAATACCAGAAAAGACTTGGAAATTAAAGGCAAAAGAAATCCCACAAGAGACAAGGCAGGAGCCTAAAATGGAGGAATGAGCTAAAATTTTGTATAAGCGGTACATAGTAACCCTGCCTTTAGATTGCTGACCTCCAACTGATATGATTAAGTGACAATCCTCCCACATCCCCATAAGAAATACAAGATATCAATCTCTGGAGAAATAGTAACAGAGATTCTCTAAATGAGGAGATACTAGGCCCAGGGGAGGCTAGGACCCAAGAACAGGGGGATCCCTGGCCAGTTCGAGAATATTAACAACCAGGTTTATTATCTCCTAATCAATAACCTCAGATATGCTGATGACACCACCCTTATGGCAGAAAGTGAAGAGGAACTAAAAAGCCTCTTGATGAAAGTAAAAGAGGAGAGTGAAAAAGTTGGCTTAAAGCTCAACATTCAGAAAACGAAGATCATGGCATCCGGTCCCATCACTTCATGGGAAATAGATGGGGAAACAGTGGAAACAGTGCCAGACTTTATTTTGGGGGGCTCCAAAATCACTGCATATGGTGACTGCAGCCATGAAATTAAAAGACTCTTACTCCTTGGAAGGAAAGTTAGGATCAACCTAGATAGTATATTCAAAAGCAGAGACATTACTTTGCCGGCTAAGGTCCTTCTTCACAGTCCAACTCTCACATCCATACATGACTACTGGTTTGGTTTTCCCAGTAGTCATGTATGGATGTGAGAGTTGGACTGTGAAGAAGGCTGAGTGCCGAAGAATTGAGATGCTTTTGAACTGTGGTGTTGGAGAAGACTCTTGAGAGTCCCTTGGACTGCAAGGAGATCCAACCAGTCCATTCTGAAGGAGATCAACCAGAATATAAGGTTAATGCACAAAATTTCAAAATAGCTAAATAAAATATAAACTACAAACATGGATGGGAAGACAGGATTTTGTCTGGATGTCAATTTTCACTAAATTGGCTTATATATTCATATAGTCTCACTCATCATAACAATAGACTTTATAAATTGATATTGACAAGGTGATTCTAAAATTTTTATGAAAATACAGAGGACTTAGAATAGCAAACCTAACTCTTAAAAAAAGACCAAAATTAAGGAACTTATATAACCTGATGTCAAGATTTACTACAGACCTACAATAATCAAGACAGTGTGGCACTAACATAAAAATAGACAAACTGATCGATGGAACAAAAGGCTAAGCAAAGAAATAGATTCACAGTTACATGATTAAATTCAATTAAAGCATTAAAATAATTCAATGGAGAAGCAATAATCTTTACAATAAATGACGTTGGAACTAAATACTCAAGAGAAATGAACCTCAACCTCTGCCTAGAATGATACAGAAACATTGCTTCAAATGAATAATAAAACTAAACCTAACAACAAGCTAAAAATACACACTTCTATAAGACAGGATAATAATTTTCTGATCTGGGGATAGATAAATTTTCATAGGGAAGACAGAGAAATGGATAGACATAAACAAAAAAATATATAAATTAGACTTAATTTAAATTAAAATTTCTGTTTATAAGAAGATTACATTAAAATTAATGGGCAAAGATGGGCTCGATAAAGGACAGAAATGGTATGGACCTAACAGAAGCAGAAGATATTAAGAAGAGGTGGCAAGAATACACAGAAAAACTGTACAAAAAAGATCTTCATGACCCAGATAATCACAATGGTGTGATCACTCATCTAGAGCCAGACATCTTGGAATGTGAAGTCAAGTGAGCCTTAGAAAGCATCACTATGAACAAAGCTAATGGAGGTGACGGAATTCCAGTTGAGCTATTTCAAATCCTGAAAGATATCTGGGAGTTGGTGATGGACAGGGAGGCCTAGCGTGCTGCAATTCATGGGGTTGCAAAGAGTCAGACACAACTGAGTGACTGAACTGAACTGAATCTTTTTTCCCTTGAGAAATTTTTAGAAAAAGAAATATTTCATCTCTGAAATAAGACAGAATGCTATAACAAAGAAATACTCATTAGACAAAAAGAGCTCTTAGAGATTAATAATATAATAGATAAAATTTTTAAAAAAAACAGCAAAAGTTGGGAAATATAGTCAAGGAAATATCTCACAAAGAACAGAAAAGACAATCACTGGAAAATATGGTAGAAGAGATTAAAAAAAAAAAAAAAAAACTAGGGGATCAGTCCAGGAGATCCAAAATCCAAATAACAGAAATTCCAGAAAGAAAGAAGAAATATGAAAATAGTGCATAGGAATAATAAAAGGAATAATACAAGAAAACCTCTCCAAACCAAAGGGCATAATATCCAAATACTGAAAGAGTTCATCAATGAAGCATTCACAGAATTAAAAAAGACTTGTATCAAGGCATCATTTAGACATTTCAGAACAACACTAATGAAGAGCTCAATCTAAAAGCTTCCTGACAGAAAAAAATAAATAAATAAAAAGGATTAAAACGACAAACAAACCAAGTCAGAGGGCTTTAAAAGGGATGTCTCCAGAAAAAACACACAGAGACTAAAGGATTTAGCTGAAGAGGAAAGAACAAGATAGAGAAAATATGCCAAGAAAAACAACTAATTATAAAAGCAAAGAAATGTAATTATACTATACTACTTGACTCTGCAGTGAATAATAATTACATGATCATAATAATGAATTATTAACCACAGATTGAACTAAAAAGCCTCTTGATGGAAGTGAAAGAGGAGAGCGAAAAAGTTGGCTTAAAGCTCAACATTCAGAACACGAAGATCATGGCATCCGGTCCCATCACTTCATGGGAAATAGATGGGGAAACAGTGTCAGACTTTATTTGTGGGGGCTCCAAAATCACTGCAGATGGTGACTGCAGCCATGAAATTAAAAGATGCTTACTCCTTGGAAGAAAAGTTATGACCAACCTAGATAGAATATTCAAAAGNTGGCTTAAAGCTCAACATTCAGAACACGAAGATCATGGCATCCGGTCCCATCACTTCATGGGAAATAGATGGGGAAACAGTGTCAGACTTTATTTGTGGGGGCTCCAAAATCACTGCAGATGGTGACTGCAGCCATGAAATTAAAAGATGCTTACTCCTTGGAAGAAAAGTTATGACCAACCTAGATAGCATATTCAAAAGCAGGGACGTTACTTTGCTGACTAATGTCCGTCTAGTCAAGGCTATGATTTTCCTGTTGTCATGTATGGATGTGAGAGTTGGACTGTGAAGAAGGCTGAGCGCCGAAGAATTGATGCTTCTGAACTGTGGTGTTGGAGAAGACTCTTGAGAGTCCCTTGGACTGTAAGGAGATCCAATCAGTCCATTCTGAAGGAGATCAACCCTGGGATTTCTTTGGAAGGAATGATGCTAAAGCTGAAACTCCAGTACTTTGGCCACCTCATGCAAAGAGTTGACTCATTGGAAAAGACTCTGATGCTGGGAGGGATGGGGGCAGGAGGAGAAGGGGATGACAGCGGATGAGATGGCTGGATGGCATCACGGACTCGATGGCCGTAAGTCTGAGTGAACTCCGGGAGTTGGTGATGGACAGGGAGGCCTAGCGCGCTGCAATTCATGGGGTCGCAAAGAGTCGGACACAACTCAGCGACTGAACTGAACTGAACCACAGATTGTGATAAATCATGTGATGGAGGATGGAGGAGAATAAAAGTTATAAGTGAGTGAAATTTTCACCTGAGAATACTGATGCTATCTAAAACACATGAATAACAAGAATGCAATACTTGAAGGAGTTATAAGTGTAATGAAACGGAGGGGACAGGAAGAAAAAAGGGAAAAAAAAAACAGGGAACTGTCCTGGGCTTGCTGTTGATCTTTTTTTTTAAGCATTAAGTTTTAAAACTGTATTCATGCATTACTTTGATATTATACAAAAATAATTTTGGACTTCCCAGGTGGCACTAGTGGAGATACAAGAGAGGGGAGTTTGATCACTGGGTCAGGAAGATACCCTGGAGACAGAAATGGCAACCACTCCATTTTTTTTTTGCCTGCAGAATCCCACGGACAGAGGAGCCTGGCTGGCAGTCCATAGAGTCACAGAGTCTGACACATCTGAAGTGAAGTAAGCAAGCAAGCAAAAACAATTTACAAAAAACAGCAAAATGACTCTATATTGTACATAGTGAAATTACTACTCTATGGGATAAACTAAAAATACAACTCAAAATTTCAGATTATTAAAGGTCTCAAGTCTAATATTCACTGGAAGGACTGATGCTTGAAGCTGAAGCTCCAATACTTTGGCTACCTGATGCGAAGAGCCAACTCACTGGAAAAGATGCTGATGCTGGGAAAGATTGAAGGCAGGAGATGGGGACCACAGAGAATCTGAGATGGTTGGATGGCATCACTGACTCAATGGACATTAGTCTGAGCAAGCTCCAGGAGATGGTGAAGGACAGGGAAGCCTGGCATGCTACAGCCCACGGGGTCACAAAGAGTCGGACATGACTGATCGACTGAACAACAACAAATCTAATGTCATGTTGTGCTGTTCTTGAATATTATAACTGAAGAGAAACCTGCCTCTTCCTTAACAATGCTAGTCCAACTTTGGCCCTTAAAGTCCAAATTTCTCTCTCCAGTGACCTGGCAAATCTCTGATTTCCACTGCAGTGGTGGGAAGGACATTCTACTTCCAGTCAGGAACCCAAGCCAACAGGTACAACCTTGTTCTCAATCCCACAGCAAAGCTAAGCCTAGGTTTAAAGATTGTCACAGGCCAGCACCACAGAAATTAACATTCAAGTAGATAATCTGAGTTACAAGGCACTGTGTGATCATCTTCAAATCTCCTATCAGACGAAGTTGAGCATCAGACACTCTGGTACTTTTTAAATCTTCTAATCACTCTGTGGCTTTATTTTATATAATTTTCAAAATAAAAATTGCATATATTTATGGTGTATAATAATATAATTTGATATACATTCACAGTGGGTCCTTGAACAACACGGGTTTGAACTGCACAGGTCCATTTGTACACATTTTCTTTAAAATATATTGGAAAACGATTTGGAGATTTGTGACAATTTGAAAAAAAAAACTCTGCTGAACTCTGTAGCTTGGAAATACTGAAAAAACTAAGAAAAAGTTAGGTATGTAATGAAAGCATAAGATGTATATAAATACTAGTCTATCCCTTAAGTAGGCATAAGGTGAATGACATTTAATTACAATATGCTTAAATAATTAATATACTTTAAATATATTTAATAAAAATAATTTTAGTTTTGTTACTGCTTTATAACTCTGCTTTCAAAGGATTATATTATCATATAGTATGCCCCTCTCTCCCTTCCTCTCTTCCAATTGGAGAAACTGCAGCAGCCTATCATCATAGGTAAGTGGTTTTAAAAAAAAAAAACAAATCATGTTTCCAATACTGTATTATGAGGATGGCACAGTAATATTGTATGCCATAAAAATTTTGCAATGGTTCATTCTTTAGCTGATAGGCTGGGCTACTGTGAAGCAGCCGTATCAATTATATTAGGCTACCCTAAAAGCAATCACATTGCTGCTTCTTTGTTATCAATGCAGGAATCATTACACCTGCAAATAAATATGAATTTTTTTCACATTATTTTTTCATTTTTGATACCCAGTGTTAGTAATACATAGAACGTCTACAGTATTTTCTATCATATAAGACAACACTGTTGTAGGTACTGATAGATGACTAATTTTGTAAACAGATGACAAAAGCATGGTGTCAGTACATATAGTGTAATACTGTAAATGTAAATTTTCCTTATTATTTAAAAAATAATTTATTTTTAATGAAGTATAATTGCTTTATAACTTTGTGTTTGTTTCTGCCATATAACAACATGAATCAGCCACAGATACACATAAGTCCTCTTCCTCTTGAACCTCCTTCCCACCTCCAACCCCATCTCAACTCTCCAGGTTACCACAAAGCATCAGATTTGAGCTCCCTGGATCATACAGTAAATTTCCATTGGCTATCTAATTTTACATATGGTAATGTATATATTTCAATGCTACTCTCTCAGTTCGTCCCACCCGTTCCTTCCCCACCTGTGTCCACAAGTCTGTTCCCCATGTCTGTGGCTCCATTGCTGCCCTGCAAGTAGGTTTATCAGTACCACCTTTCTATTAACAGATTCCATACATTTGCATTAATATACAATGTTAGCCTTTCTCTGATTTATTTCACTCTGCATGACAGGCTCTTTCTTGATAACATCTTCTTGTTCTGACTCACTCTACTGAAGAATGCGTGCGTGTGTGCTCAATGACTCGGTCATGCCCAATTCTGGTGACTCCAGGGACTGTAGCCCTCCAGACTCCTCTGTCCATGAAATTTTTCAGGCAAGAGATCTAGAGTGGGTTAGCCATTTCCTTCTCCAGGGGATCTTCCTGACCCAGGGATTGAACTAGCATCTCCTGCATTGTCAGGCAGATTCTTTACCACTGCAGCACCTATTGAAGAATACAATTATATAATTAAAAACATACAAAATATGTATATTTCGTACACATAAACAATGTCTATGTTATCTGCAAGGCTCTGGTCAACAGTAGGCTATACCAAGTTTCAGGGGGAGTCAAAAGTTATACGTGGATTTTAGACTGGGCAGGGCAGGAGGCTAGTGCTCCTAACCTCTGTGTTATTCAAGAGTCAACTGTACAATAGAGAAATGATTACTACAGGCAAGGTAATTAACACATCTAGCTCCTCACATAGTTATCTTTGGGGTGTGTATTAATGAGAAACCCTGAAATCTACCCTCTTAGCAAATAGCCAAAATACAGAAACAAAGTGTCATAGACTATGAATGGAAAAAGAAACAGTGGTATATATGTATGCAATGCAGTATTATTTCGCCTCAACAAAGGAGATACTGCAATTTATGACATGGGTAAACCTGGAAGACATTAGGCTAAGTGAAATAAGCCAGGCACACACACAAAAAAAAAACTGCATGACCTCATTTATATGTGGAATCTTAAAAGTCAAATACATAGAAGCAGAGAGTAGAACCATAGTTATCAAGGGCTGGAAGGTGGGAAAATTGGGGAGATGTTGGTCAAAGGTTATAAAGTTGCAGTTATGTAGGATGAATAAGCCTGGAGATCTTATGCAGAGTGTGGGGACTATAGTTAATAATACTCTATAGAATACAGATGCTCTGTAATTGATTTACTAATTAATCTTTAGAAACTGACTTGACTTCACTATGTATCAATTTCCTCATTTGCCAAATGATAAAACCTGCTTTAAAGAGGTGTGATTCAAGTTAATTCATATAAATGACAGCATGAGGTATTACATAAATACAAATTACGGCTTTTATTATGACAAATTTTTGGCAGCATGTCTTCAAGAAAAACTAAACAATCTTTTCTTCTTCTACTTTTTTAAGTATGTTCATTGCTTTTTTTTTTTTTTTTTTTTTTTTGGTGTTTCTTTTATTT
>SJYX01015612.1:300129-360454 GCA_006410675.1 Oreotragus oreotragus
TTTTTTTTTTTTTTTTTTTTGGCCTAGCTGCTTGCAAGTCTTAGTTCTCAGACCAGGAATTTAACTAGGGCCACAGCAGTGAAAGCACTGAGTCCTAACCACTGGACTACCAAGGAATTCCCCAGAATACTCTCTTGCAGAAGCCTTTTCTCTTAAAGATAACAATGCTGAGAAATCTAATGGTTTTGTGCATGTACAAAAAAGTGTAAAGTGTAAGGGATGAGTCTTCTTACTAAACGGAGACTCACAAAGTTTCTCTTTTTTTTTTTTTTAATTGGCCAAGCTATTCAGCTTGTTCCCCAGCTAGGTACCGAACACTGGCCCTTGACAGTAAATCCTAACCACTGGGCCGCTAGGTAATTCCCACAAAGTTTCTCTCTTGATTTACCAAGTGTTCGCCAACTGTGGGTCAATTCTTCCCTTTTCATTTTATTTTTAAACTTTTTATTTTATATTGGAGTATAGCTGATTAACAACAGCTGTGATAGTTTCAGGTGGACAACAAAGGGCCTTAACCTTACTATTCTTCCCTTTTCCTGAAACTCTCTCTAGGCAGCCTTGCTTTTGTACCACCTGCTGCTTCATCTTTTTCTGTGTCTTTTGCTTGCTACTCTTTCTTTTTGCCCCTCTAAACAAAGAAATTTCCCTCAGAAAACTAACTCAGGCTTCCTTTGTTTTCTCTTCGCACTTCTTCCTTGGGCAATATCATGAATTTACACAGCTTGAAAATAGTTCCCATCAGACAGCAGACTCTCAAATTCTCTCAAGCTTTAAACTCGCATTCCTTCCTTCCTGTTTGACATGTATTTGAAAATTATCTGAAAAGTCAGATCATTTAGTTTCTTTTTTTTCAACAATGACATCATGATCTTATTCATCCACATCAAAATCACAAAGTCACCTCTGACCCTGCTTTCTCTTTAAACGCCTCATGGATAGGCAAATTCCCATAGATTCTTTCTGGGTATCCCCCCTTCCTATCTCTCCCCATTCCATCCCACCAGTCCTACACTATCACAGATCCTAATCTCAGCCTGGAAAGCCACAGTAGTTTTTTAAGGTATTTACTCACATTCTGCCAATAGCCACTTCAATCCATCCCCATCAGAGTGACTTGAAACAAACCTTTGCTGCTCTGAAACAATCAATGACTCCCTATTGCCTCTCCTTGACATATAAGATCCTATACATGAATGCCCCAAACTAACACATCCAGCTAAATCTCACTGCTCTCTTACACATAATCTATGTTTCAATAAAACTTAATATTCCCTTAAAATTAATATTCCCTGGACATGCCGGGCACTTTGGAATAGGGATGGAATGGGGTGGGGTGCTTGAATTAACTGCCCACTCTCTTTCTGCCTCTGATCTTATTTACCTTTTCAGGCTCATAAAAGGTTTTCTTGATTTCTCCATAATCTTATGTTGTCCATTTCCTCTTGGCACTTGACTCTGCAGAGCTCTCTCCTTGTATGTATGTATTTATGCACTCACTCTACTCTAATAGCATAATTATTTATCCCCGGCTTCATTTCCACTTCTCCCTTACGAGATTTTAAACACCTTGAGTGCAGTAAAGTTGTCATACTCATCTTTGTGGCTTGCTGTACCTAGTCTGAACTTTGCACATGTAAATGTTTAAGGAATGTCTTCAGATTAAAACTCACAAGAACTGACTTCAAATGCTTTTGGAGTTCATTAAATACTTTTTAAAACTTTGAGACTGAATTAATCATGCAAACAGTATACTCCTTGGCCCTAGGTTTGCAAACAGTTGGGAAAAGGGAAGTCTTGGCTTGAATCAATGGCTCCAAGAATTTTATCAAAGGATAATTTAAAAAAAACAAAAACTCTTGCTAGTGATATAGCAGATGACACTATTCCCCCTGATTCAGTCTATTTAAAATTCTCAAATGGAATACTGGAGCATGGAGCAGTGAAATGAGCAAAAGGGTTATGTCGAGGAATCTTTTCGGTAAAAGTGGGATTCTACCCTCAGCATCCCTCTGACTGTTAAATTCGGCTGTTCTATTCTGCCTACTGAAAATGACCCTGGGGCTTTGACAGACTAGATATCCTTCTCCAATTCCGTCCTGGGGCTGTGTTCACTGTCTGAGCTATTAAACTGTGGCCATATTCCACTCAAAGTTGGAATAAACAGATAATCTCTGCTACAAATATTAAGTTAGTCTCTGCCATTACCAAGTTACAGGCCTGGAAAAAACATGAAGAGCTTGCGGCTCTCCCTTCAGAAGGAACGTTTATTAATGTGTATCTCCGTCACATGACAGTCTTTTCAGCTGCTTTACAAAGTAAATATACAACAACATTTACCTGTTGAGTTATGTAGAGTCAGCAGATAGCCAAGAAAGATGTTCTATTATCAGTTAGACAGCAAGTCTACATTAGAATTTGTCCTAGCGGTTTGTGTGATTGACCTCAAGCTTCAAAAAGCAAAGTGTGTAATATTTGCTTCGCCCTCCTTTCTCAGATAAGCACGCTCTGGTGTCCCATTTAGTGTGGATTTAAGACAAAAGAAAAATAATTAAAGAATCAGGAAATTGAGTTGGGTTCTAAAAACCAGACCGGCAAAAGGGAATATGGACAATGTCTTAAAAACAGGAAAGCGGGGAAGCGAGCTGGCCGGGGCTTTAATCTCAACGGACCTTCCTTCCCTCGATTTCCTGGGTCATTTCCACTACAGGCTAATCTTCAGCAATAACTGAACCACGTTGGGATGCGTCGCTCATTTAAAATCAGAAACCTTTCCCAGCCACCGAGTTCTCCTTTTAATTAGGCCGGTCCAGCCGAGTTGGAGCGGACACTGACCAGCTCAGCTTTGCACTATCCTGCCTGGCCGAGGTCGCCCCACAGGCTTCACACCGTAGCTGTGTGCAGCTCGCGGGCAGCAGGGGGCGCTGCGGAACCTCCGTCCCTTCCCGGGAGAACCCTTCCGCGGCCCAAGCGGTTAGTGCCGCCCGCAAAGACTAGCCCCAAGGTCTCTACCTATCTGTGCGCTCTTCCTAAAAAGAGTAAACCCTGCTACACGTCCAAGGTACGTGACAAAAGAAACAGAGAGCATGCACCCTATAAAACTAACCACTCTCTTCTTCATCCTCTCTGCGTCTCAGAGAGGCTGTTTCCAAGATTTGGAAATTAAGAAAAGTTGTTCTTGCTCACGCATTAAAGCGCGGACCTCTACCTTCCTTTAAAAAAGGAACAGCTACTGACCCTGAGCCGCCTGGGAACTCCAACCAAGTAGCTCTAAGGCGGTTCCCGCGGCGCCCCGCGCTCACTCTCCCCAAGGAGACCCGCCGGGCTTCGGCTCCAGGTTAGCCCCAACTGTGAATGGACGGTCGGGGGGAAAAAAAGGCGTCCGGGCAGACCTTCCACCCACACACTCCATACCACACACCGTCCGCTCCCTTCTCCCCACGGCCGGAAGCGTCGGAAGAGACTCAGGTTCCCGGGGTGGCTCCACGCTGAACGCCCGGGCCTAAGCACACCGTCCCCTTCCCTGACCTCCCGGGGGCAGTTCGGGGACCCCGGGGAACATTTTCCGCGAGGCCCCCAGACCACTGGCGGCTGTGCGCGCATCCTCGGTTGGAGGAGGGCGGGCGTCTGCTCACTAGACAGCGTGTCTGGCGTCCGTTGTTTCCATCCGCGGGGCAGGTCCGTGCGCTGGAGCCGGGACGGAGACTCCAGCCACGCCTTCGGGCGTCCCCGGAGTCCCTCCACAGAGCAGGACCAAGAGGGGCGAGGCCCCGGCCTAGGTCTACCGCCCACCCGAGTTGCCCCGAGTAGGACTGCCACGGAGGGTGGACTTTGGAGGTCCGGGGTACAGCGCGGGGCGGCCAGGGGCGCGCCTACTCGCTCCCACCCCACCCCGAGGCACGGGCCAGCCGCGTACTCACATGTCGGGCCCCGGCGAGAAGGGCGGCGGGCAGTAGGCGCGCGGTCCCCGCTGCGGGGGCGCCGAGCGCGGCTCTAGCCCCCCGTTGACGCCCCTCCAGCCCCGCCGGCGGCGCTGCGGCTCCGCGCCTTCGTCCTCGCCCTCCTCCTCCTCCTCCTCCGGCGCGGGGAAGGTCACCCTCGCTTGCTCCTTGCACTTCCTGACCTTGCTGGACATCGCGCCGGCCGCGGTCCGAGCGCGCGGATGCCGGCCGCCGGCCTCGGTCTCCACCGCTGCCGAGCCGCGTTCTCCCCGCGGCGTCCTTTCCCCACCTCCAGCGGGCCCCGGGCGGGGAGGCAGGAAGAGAGACCCGCGCAGCTGGAGACCAAGCAATTAGAGGCGGGAACCAAAGCCGGGTCGCCGGCGCCCACCTTCAAACCGCGGGGGCAGCAGCCGCGCCCATGGCAGCGAGGAGGAAGCTCTGGGCCAAGCGGGGCGCGAGTGCTGAGAAACGTTCTCCTGCCCCGAGGCGGCTGCGGCGGCAGTGCCTCCTCCGCGCCCGTCTCCTGTCTCCGACAGCATCACTTGCTAGGACAGTACCGTGACTGAGGGCGAAGGAAGAGAGGGGGAGGGAGGGAGGGAGAGGAGGAGAAGAATCAATTCCTTATCAGACAGCGAGAACTGGAGAGGAAAGCAGACAGATCAGCAGGCAGGGCATAAAGAAATCAGAGAAACTTCCCTCCCCAGTCTCTCCTTTCTCTTCCAAAAGAGCCCTGTTCCCTTTAGACATACAGGTTTCCCAAGGAAGGGAAAAAGGAAATCGTCTGGCTTGTTAATTTTCCTGCAGTTGTATTTACCCTATTCAGCTTTATATTTCTTTGAAGAGGTACGTTTGTTCGTTGTGTTATTCACTCTAAAACTTAGTTGAACCTACTGAGGTTTAAGTACATTCCCCTGAGTGCTAAGAATGGTAATGTTTTAATCGTGCAGAATGCTTCAGGTAAGTTTTGTGTTTTTGTTTTTGTTTTTTAATGAATCTCAAAACATCTAACAAGTTTTATATACTTCCCAAGAAATATTTTCTGGAAAAATTTAAAGTATCCTTTTTAAAACGTAAAAATTGCCTTTAAAGATTCAAGAGCAGTATTTCTTCTGGGATAAAAAGCCTCGTAGGATTTTAGGCAGAAGGAATTTTAAGGATCAAGAAATCTGTCTCTTATACACATCTAGATGTGTATAAGAGACAGGCTTTAGAGAGACTAAAGCAGCATAATATGGGCTGGAGAGTGAGGGATATGGGGTGTGACTTCAGAGGACACCTGACCTGACAGGAATAGGGATGGGGCATTTGGAGAGAGGGAAAGTCAACATTGTCCAGCCATGAGTCTAAGTTATACAGAAAACTGATTGGTAAGTGAGCCAAAAAACAACAACAACAACAACAAAAAAAAAACTCTACTAATATCTACAGAACTTATTACCACTCCAGGGAGTCTACTCATCACTTGGGCAGCAGTTTTATGGGCTCTCAAATGAGGGCTTTCTTCAGATTAGAAGAAAGAAGCTCATCATTGCCACATGACTTTACTAAGCTCCACATCAACTGCCTTTTGAAAAAATCGTGCTCATTTTAANGCCAACTTAGAAGAATCACAAAGGTACCAGATATGCTATGATGAAATAAGATACTCATTTTTACCTGTATCCAATTACACTATATTTTTTAAAGAAAGATTATTCTCAAATTTAAACAAAACACAAGGAAATTTAGCTCTTTTGAATTATAGTCTTAAAAAGTAAATAATATATTGTGTATTTTATTAAGATGATAACATCTGTATGTTTAAGGAAACAATGGTATATATATTTATTTATACATCTGGTACAGAAAAAATAAATACTGTCTAGTGTCTTACAGTTGGAAGCACGTTTCCCATACTAGCACATATAGAAGCAGAAGTGTTAAAATCGTCATAGTGCAAGTTTCCAGACCCCTGCAGTATTTCTAAAGCAGGACTGCTTTCTGCACCCCCAAACCACTGCTTCAGTTAAGGCTTTATCATCCTCCCTGCCATCCAGTATTTCTGCAGCCCACCTTTTCCCAAAACCATTTCATTCTCCAGGCTACTAGAGAGATCATGCTCAGAGCAAGTCTGATCATGACTTTTCCCTGTGAAAATCTCTGGAGGCTTCCCACTGCTTTCAGGTTAAAATCTGGATTTGGCATACCCAACTCTTTGTTCAGTTCAATTCATTTCAGGCGCTCAGTCGTGTCCGACTCTTTGCGACCCCGTGAATTGCAGCACGCCAGGCCTCCCTGTCCATCACCAACTCCCTGAATTCACTCAGACTCACGGCCATCGAGTCAGTGATGCCATCCTGCCATCTCTTCCTCGGTCATCCCCTTCTCCTCCTTCCCCCAATCCCTCCCAGCATCAGAGTCTTTTCCAATGAGTCAACTCTTCACATGAGGTGGCCAGAGTACTGGAGTTTCAGCTTTAGCATCATTCTTTCCAAAGAAATCCCAGGGTTGATCTCCTTCAGAATGGACTGGTTGGATCTCCTTACAGTCCAAGGGACTCTCAAGAGTCTTCTCCAACACCACAGTTCAGAAGCATCAATTCTTCGGCACTTAGCCTTCTTCACAGTCCAACTCTCACATCCATACATGACCACTGGAAAAAGCATAACCTTGACTAGACGGATTTTTGTTGGCAAAGTAATGTCTCTGCTTTTGAATATGCTATCTAGGTTGGTCCTAACTTTTCTTCCAAGGAGTAAGTGTCTTTTAATTTCATGGCTGCAGTCACCATCTGCAGTGATTTTGGAGCCCCCCCCCAAAATAAAGTCTGACACTACTTCCACTGTTTCCCCATCTATTTCCCATGAAGTGATGGGACCAGACTCCAGTACTCTTGCCTGGAAAATCCCATGGACGGAAGAGCCTGGTAGGCTGCAGTCCATGGGGTCACGAAGAGTCGGACACGACTGAGCGGCTTCACTTTCACTTTTCTCTTTCATGTATGGGAGAAGGAAATGGCAACCCACTCCAGTGTTCTTGCCTGAAGAATCCCAGGGACGGGGGGAGCCTGGTCGGCTGCCGTCTATGGGGTCGCACAGAGTAGGACACGACTGAAGCGACTTAGCAGCAGCAGCAGCAGCAGATGGGACCAGATGCCATGATCTTCTTTTTCTGAATGTTGAGCTTTAAGCCAACTTTTTCACTCTCCTCTTTCACTTTCATCAAGAGGCTTTTTAGTTCCTCTTCACTTTCTGCCATAAGGGTGGTGTCATCATCTGACCCAAATCTTTCAGTGTCTCCTCCCAGCCTCCCTCATATCATCCTAACTTCAATTATCCTTACCTTCTCACTCATCACCTGACATTCTAGCCACTTTCCTATTTCCTACCTTTGTCTGTGGTATTCCTGTCATTGAAACGTCTCTCTCCCCTCATCTACTTGGCACACTTTTACTTTTTACTAAAGACTTAGACTAGGTATGGCATCCTATTTGATACCCCTCCTGCCTTCCAGTGAAGTTCCCATAGCCCTTGGCACATTGTCATACTACAGTCTTACCAACAGTGATAGCACATTGAAATTAACTCCTTACATGCCTGTGTACTTTTAAGACTGTGAATTCTGGAGGATGGTTTGGGGTCTTATTTACCCTTGAGCTTCTTGAGAGTTCCTCTTTTTTCCCTTGCATTTAGCCCAGTACCTGATGCACAGAACAAGCTCAAAAATGTTTGTTGAATGAATTCAGAAAGTCTATAGGTTCTTTATAATTATGTTAGCAAGTGTCTGAACCGCTTTTAAGAGGCTCTGGATTGAAGCACTGTGGGAGTGCTAGAGTCACAAGGGTTTACTCTTAGTGTGGTATTAGTTTGCCAGGGCTGTCACAGACTGTAAGAGTGGCTTAAGCAACAGAAATGTGTTTTCTGACAGTTCTGAGATCAAGATGTTGACAGTATTGGTTTCTTCTGAGACCTCTCTCCTTGACTGTCTTCTTCCCAAGTGTTCACTTGGCCTTACTCTGTCTGTGTCCTGATCTCCTCTTCTTAAAATTACACAAGTCAGACTGCATTAGGCCCCATTGTAATGACCTTATCTTTAGCTTAGTTACCTCTTTAAAGATTTGTTATCAATTATAGTCAAACTCTGAGGTATGGTAGTTAGGATTTCAACATATAAATGAGGGACGGGGACACAAGTCAGCATATAAGACAAACCATCTCTCCTGGGCTGAGGGAATTGTTCCATCCAGAGCCTGCCAACATTTTTATTCTTAAGAAGTACATTCATGAGATTAATGAAACCCCAGGGGAGAGGAAATCTAAAAGAAAGTAGATTCTTAGAAGAGAGAGAAAATGTGGATCTTCTTGGCATAAACCAGCTTTGTCTTTTTCATTCTCTTCTGTAAAAGAGGATCTGCCACTGTATATAAGTTGTTGGCTTTCTGTGTACTCATGAAATCAGTGTTTACCTAATATACATTCGAAATCCATTACTCCTTTGGAAAACAACAATGACAAAATCAGTATTCAATATTCAGGAAATCAACTGTTGAGGCAGGTTATTTTCAAGTAGAGACAGTCACTAAGGCAGAGAAGAAGCTAAGAAATGCTATACCTTCTATAAAATCTGTTTTGCACTTGGTAGAAGGCTTTGTTCCCTGTCTCTCTATCTCCTCTCTCTCTCTTGGTCTTCTTCCAGGGTTGTCTGTAACACACCTACTAAGAAGGCCCTGCTGAGCAGTAATTGTTGCATCTTGGGATTAAGGTTAGACTTAGCAATTTTCTCAAGGGAGGAGGAGCATGGACAAAGTTATAATATTCCAAACAGTGCACATTTTTTCCCTCCTTAAAAATAGATATTATCTTATAAGTTGACTTTGTTTTAAAGAAAAATAGACTTTATTTTTTTTAAAGAAATTTTAGATTCACAGCAAAAAGCAGTGCAAAGTATAAAAAGTTCTCTTACACCTCCCACCCTGACACTTCCATCTTTCTGTGTTAGTTGCTTAGTCATGTCCGACTCTGCAACCCCATGGACTGTAGCCCACCAGTCTCCTTTGTCTATGGGATTTCCAGGCAAGAATACTGGAGTAGACAGCCATTTCCTCCTCCAGGGGATCTTCCTAACCCAGGGATTGAACCCAGGTCCCCTGCATTGCAGGCAGATTCTTTACCATCTGGGCCACCAGGGAAGCCTTGACACTTGCATAGCCTCCCCCAATATTAACACTGTTCACCAGAGTATTACATTTGCTACAACTGATGAACCTACAGTTACACATTTTTATCATCCAGAGTCCATAGTTTGCATTAGAGTTTACTTTTTGTATTGTACATTCTATAGACTTGGACAAACTTATGATAACATATTGATATATCCATCACACAAAGTACATTCACTGCCCTAAAAATACTCTGTGCTTTACCTATTCATCCTACCCTTGCACCTAACCCTTGACAACCGCTGACTCTTTTATTGTCTTTATCAGTTCAGTTCAGTAGCTCAGTTGTGTCCGACTCTTTGCAACCCCATGAATTGCAGCATGCCAGGCCTCCCTGTCCATCACCAGCTCCTGGAGTTCACTCAAACTCACATCCATCGAGTCAGTGATGCCATCCAGCCAACTAATCCTCTGTCATCCCCTTCTCCTCCTGCCCTCAGTCCTTCCCAGCACCAGTCTTTTCCAATGAGTCAACTCTTTGCATGAGGTGGCCAAAGTACTGGAGTTTTAGCTTTAGCATCATTCCTTCCAAAGAACACCTAGGACTGATCTTTAGAATGTACTGGTTGGATTTCCTTGCAGTCCAAGGGACTCTCAAGAGTCTTCTCTAACACCACAATTCAAAAGCATCAGTTCTTCGGCACTCAACTTTCTTCATAGTCCAACTCTCCCATCCATACATGACCACTGGAAAAACCATAGCCTTGACTAGATGGACCTTTGTTGGCAAAGTGATGTCTCTATAGTTTTGCCTTTTCCAGAATATCATATAGTTGGAATTATACCTTTGTATATGTATGTAGCCTTTTCAGATTGGCTTTTTTTCACTCAGATTAAAATTCTACCATGTCTTTTCATGGCTTGAAAGTTTATTTCTTTTAGCACTGGGTAATATTTCATTATCTGAATGCACCACAGTTTCTTTATCCATTCACCTATTGAAAGACATCTTGGTTGCTTCAAAATTTTGGCACTGATGAACAAAGCTGATATAAACAAGTATATGCAGGTTTGTGTATAGACATAAGTTTTCAACTCCTTTGGGTAAATATCAAGCAGTGCAGCTACTGGAAATGGTAAAAGTATGTTTAGTTTTGTAAGACACCTCCAAACTATCTTTAAAAATGACCACATCATTTTGCATTTTCACCAGCAGTGAATGAAAGTTCCTGTTGCTCCACATCCTTGCCAGCATTCAGTGATGTCAATGTTCTGGCTTTTGGCCATTCTAATAGGTAGGTAGTGGTAGCTCATTGTTGTTTTCATTTGAATTTCCCTGATGAGGTACGGTATGCAACATCTTTTCATGTGCTTATTTGCCATCTGTATATCTTCTTTAGTGAGGTGTCTGTTAAGATCTTTGTCCCATTTTTAGTCTTGTTTGTTTTCTTATCATTGAATTTTAAGAGTTCTTTGTATATTATGGATAACAGTCTGTTATCAGATATGTCTTTTGCAAATAGAGTAGCCTTCTCTTATTTGCAGTTTCACTTTCCATGATTTGAAAATATTAAATGGAAAATTCCAGAAAACAAAGTTTTAAATCGCAGGCTTTTCTGAGTAGCGTGATGAACTCTTGCACGACCCCACTCAGGACGTCGTCTATTCCTTCATCCTGCTGATTCTGTTAGTCTATTAAGAGCCATCTCAGTTATCAGATCCACGGTTGTGGTCTCGCAGTGCTTGAGCTCAAGTAATCCTTATTTTACTTGATAAACACCTCAAAACAGAGTAGCGTTTCTGGCAATGTGAATATGCCAAAGAGAAGCCATAAAGTGCTTCCTTGAGGTGAAAAAGTGAAAGTTTTCAATCTGAGAAAAAAAATCGTATGCGCGTTTGGTAAGATATACGGTAAGACTGAATCTTCTCTTCATGAAATTTTGAGGAAGGAAAAAGAAATCTAGTTTTGCTGTCACATTTCAAACTGCAAAAGTTATGGCCACAGTGCATAAGTGCTCAGTTAGGATGGAAAAAGCATTGCATTTGTACAATAAGCTATTTTGAGAAAGCTTCAACAATAATAAAATAGAATGATTATAACAATATTCTGTGATAAAAGTTATGTAAATATTGTACAATAAGCTCCACATTTATATAACTTTTATCACAGAATATTGTTATAACCATTCTATTTTATTATTGTTGGTAATCTCTTACTGTGCCTCATTTATAAATTAAACTTTACTGTAGGTACGCATGTGTAAGAAAAGACTTAGGGTTGGGTACTATCCGTGATTTCAGACATCCATATCCCTCAAGGATAAGGGGGAACTACTGTATTTTCTCCCAGTCTGTGGCTTGTCTTTTCAGGCTCTTGATTCTTTGCTTTTTACAGGAAATATAAGTCATTAATTTTTCTTAGCAGCATAAACTTGTAATATGGGAATGCTACATATGAGGATAATTGAAGCTGAAAAAAAAGTATCACTGAACATATGACATGGTAGTTGGTACTCTCAGGACTTTTACACAGAATCAGCAGTGTTCTATTAACAGTGTTTCACTAATGCTTGCAGCCTAGCAGGTCTCAGGGAGTTTCCTACCTTAAAACATTTGTCTTGAAAATTTGTTCATGGGTCACAAGTTTGGAACTCCAAATTTACTTTATCATAGATATAAGGTTTAAGTGATGGTTATATATTTTAAACAGTTCACAAATGCTTACTTAACTTAAACTGGTTTCAATGACAGTATAGAGAGATATCTAAGAACATATACTCTGGGCCAGAGGCCTGGAGTCCAATCCTATGTCTGCTACTCTGTGGCTTTAGGAACGCTACCTTACCTCTCTGAGCTTGTTTCTTCCTCTGTAAAATGAAAATAGAATCATAGTACCTATTTTATAAGAATGCTATAAAGATTCTAATGTTAATTTCATGGAAAACTTACACAAAAGATATTGTGTGAGAATCATATACTATTAGTTCACTATTGGATTGAAGTCTGAAGTCTGGATCCTAAGGCAAGGAGCTGCCATGTCTGATTTAGATACCTCACTATATAAAGGTACTAAATCGTGTAATTGTGCTTAGTAAATAGCATTTACTAAACTGCATAACTGTTGACTTGCTTGTCTGTCTCCCTCACTGCTAAGCTCTATTGAAGGCAGGGACAGTGTCTTATCTCACACTGTTATACTGTGTAATCATAAACATGGAAACAGCAAGTGTTCAATAAGTGGTAACTAGTAATAGCAGCAGAGTGACAGTTGCAGCAGCAAATATTCAGAAACTATTTATGGAATGAAAATCCAGGTATGAGGAGGAGAAGGGAGAGAATGTCCTCTGCTTTGGGCACAGTGCCAACTTCAAATAAAAACTGGGAATGGGCAAATTTCCTCTTTGATATCTTCCTCGTCTTTTTTTCCTCCAACCTTATGGTGCCTGCCTTCTCTGGCACCTATGGGCTCAGTGATTTTATATGGTTTGAATTATCCCACAATCTGGCCTGCTGTCCCCCAAAAGTGCTCCAACCTTTACAATCATCGTTCTATCCCCTGCCAGTCAAAATTATTCTTGCTTCAGGGCAACCAATCTCAGCTAGCTGTTAAAGGGAAAGTGTCTTATACAAATTCATGCTAATGTGTGTGAACAGTTGAGAATCTTTAATCCTCCAAGAAATTTAAGTTTTTCAAATATTGCAATGAATATCCATTTAGTGGAATTATTAGCTGTGTATTAAAGTGAAGTGAAAGGAATATACTTTTTTAGAGGGATGAGAAGGGGTGAGAAACTGCCAAGGAGTAGGCTGGTGGAGGGGGAAGTTCCCTACAGAGTTTCTGAACTTTATCTTCCCTGTTACTAAAGTTACCATTCCCAGACGTTTTACATTTGCACCCCCACCAAAGCCTTTTCATCAGAATCTTCCCATTGCACTCTCAAGAAAGGGTGAAGTTTGAGGGAAGTGTTAGTCGCTCAGTCATGTCCGACTCTTTGTGATCCCATGACTGTTAGCCTGCCAGGCTCCTCTGTCCGTGGAATTTTCCAGGCAAGAATACTGGAGTGGGTTTCCATTCCCTTCTCCAGGGGATCTTCCTGACCCAGGAATCGAACCCAGCTGTCCTGCACTGCAGATAGATTCTTTACCGTCTGAGTCACTAGGGAGCAATTTGAGGAGGGAGTGGAAAATGGACTAAGAGGCACAGCTAGAGACTTTATGGTAGTGGTGGTGGTTTAGTTGCTAAGTCATATCTGACTCTCTGTGACCCCATGGACTGTATCCTGCCAGGCTCCTCTGTCCATTGTCTTCTCCAGGCAAGAATATTGGAGTAGGCTTCTATTTCTTTCTCCAGGGGATCTTCCTGACCCAAGGATCGAAGCTGCTTTGGCAGGAGGGTTCTTTACCACTGATCTGCCTGGGAAGCCTCCTAGACTTTATGTATGTATAGCCTCAATCTTGAGAAAATAGGGACAGAAATGTGTTATTGTTGGAAGACAATTCTCCATGAATGCCTCCTATTTCTATACATCTTGCAAGCAGACACAGAGTCTGCCTTTGTTCTGGAATATCTTTGCAAGAGCGTTTGTAAAAGGCCAACAGCTTTGGAAGGCAGAATCCCAGGGACGGGGGAGCCTCATGGGCTGCCGTCTGTGGGGTCACACAGAGTCGGACACGACTGAAGTGACTTAGCAGTAGCAGTAGCAGCATGGACAAAGAGTAGGTTTGTTTACTGTCCAGTATAATAAAGATGATGTTCCCACTGGGTAAAGGGCAAGCAGGCTTACTGATCAGTATAAAAGATTTGGTTACCCAGATATGGGGTTCCTCTCAAGTAATGCAACCCATTGCATGTACGGGAATCATCTGGCCCCCTTCCTGTCACTTGGTGGAGGTTGACCCTCTGTAAACTGGCACAAATGCTGATGCTCCAGCTACTGTTATTGCTGTGAGTAAAAACTGTCCTTTGTTTCTGGTCCAGGAGTTTTGTGCCTTCTGCCAGCATCCATGAAACTGTGATTGACCAAATTGTTACTAATTGCAAATAGTATAATATCTCAGAGTTCTTGACAATTATTATATTTTATAGATTAAAAAAATCCACAGTCCTTCCCAGAACAGTAATCTCCAAGAGTAAATTAGGTTCTGAAAGAGGTTGAAATAACTTTCCCATGGGAATAAATGCATTAACTTATTAATTAATTTTTCAATGTTTGCTAACGATTTTTTATATGAAATCAGTACTGAAGGAAAGCAATACCCTCTACTTAGTAAGATCCAGACTTAATGAGTGCTTATAACTTTGTGTTGACAGTCTGAGGAGTGCCTTGACACTGCTACTCAGCCAACACTGCTACTCAAGGCTTAGAATGCTGTTGTGTTTGAGACTGCTGGATCATGGAAAAAGCAAGATAGTTCCAGAAAAACATCTATTTCTGCTTTATTGACTATGCCAATCGCAATCAAGAAAGGGAACAACTCCAAAAGGGTTCAGTGCTGTGGAAGAAATGACACAAACCATTCTCAGGACGCAGAGGAAGAGCAGCCTCCTGAGTTTCAGACAAAGGAGGCTGTGTAGCTCAGCACTTCAGAGGACAAGCCCTGGAGACAGACTGCCCTGCCCCACAGCTCACCAGTGAGACTCAGGGGGTATGAGGATTAAACCAGATAGTGCAGGTCAGGCAAATGGTAAACTCTTAACAGCTGTAGATCCTCTCCCCAGATGAAGGTGCCTAGCTCATTCTGTGGGCTTCCCAGGAGGCACTAGTGGTAAAGAACCCACCTGCCAATACATGAGACATAAGAGACAGGGGTTCGATCCCTGGGTGGAGACACGGGTAATCAAATTAAAATGAAGTCATGAGTGTGGTCCCTAATCCAACATGATCCCCTGGAGGAGGAGATGGCAACCCACTCCAGTATTCTTGCCTGGAGAATTCCATGGACAGAGGAACCTGGCGGGCTACAGTTCTTACTTTGGCAAAGAGTCGAACACGATTGAAACGACCTAGCACGCACACAGCTTGTTCTACCCATTGCTAATTTTGAAATTAATTAAAAAGAATTAATTGGAGGATAATTGCTTTACAATATTGTGTTGGTTTCTGCTGTACAACAACATGGATCAGCCATACGTGGATATATATCCCCTCTCTCTTGAGCTTCCCTCCCACACCACCCATTGCTATTTGAAAAGTTATCTTTGCCTCATGTATATCTCCATTTCTCCCCTCATTATTGAATATTCATTCCCCTTCTTCAAATCTTTATTAAAAATCTAAATATATATTGTGTACTAACTGCTAATAGCTGTTTCTAAGACTTCTGAGAATATTTTCTCCTCAACCTCCCAAAAAGATTAGGCCTGAAAGAACTTTGTTCCCGAGGGCATAGCAAAATGAAACTGGCCCCAGATGCAACACCAGGGAGTCCTTAAGTCCCCCGGCATCTAGGCAACCAGTGTTCTCAGTACATACAGTTTTGCCCTTTGAGCCCCGAGAGAGATGGAAGGACTCCAACTGACAAATTTTAGGACGGGAACACAAGCAATTCCAAAGACCTATTTACTTCCAAAATTCTCTTTGGACGACAGTTTGGAGATGCAGGTGGAAATGGGAAGGTTTCCTTCCTTTGTTTTCCATAGAGAGGGAGGGAGGTTTCTCAGTTCCAGATGTGGGAACACACTGGACTTCCTTGATCCCCTCTTGCTCTTCCCCAGACATGGAGGAATGATGTCTCTGACTGGCGACATAGGGAAGAAGGATCAGAATTTATCTTCGGTCCCTTTTCCTCTATTTCAGAGGCTCTGGTCTCAGGATGTTACAGGTAGCATTCTGTCCTCCTAAAAAAGTTGTGTTGAAGTCCTGACCCCACCAGTACCCCAGAATGAGACCTTATTTGGAAACAGGGTTTTTATACAGGTAATCAAAATAAAATGAGGTCGTGAGTGTGGTCCCTAGTCCAACATGACTGAAGTCTTTATAAAAAGGGAAAATGCAGACATAAACAGGGATGTGCACAGAGGGAAGGTTGTGTGAGTAGACAGGGAGAACACTGTCTGATGAGGAAGGCAGAGGTAGGGGTATGCTGCCACAAGCCCAGAACACTCGGGGCTAGAGAAACAGGAACACGCAGGGGAAGAGCTTTTCCCTACCCGTCTCAGGGGGAGCATGGTCCTTGATACCTTGATTTCAGACTTCTGGCCTCCAGAACTGTTAGACCGTAAATTTCTGTCATTCTGAGCCACATACTTTGTGGCACTTTGTTGGAGAATCCCAGGGACAGGGGAGCCTGGTGGGCTGCCGTCTATGGGGTCACACAGAGTTGGACACGACTGACGTGACTTAGCAGCAGCAACAAACTGATACACAAGACAAACACTTACTTTGTCCACTCTGCTGTATATGACCTAATCCTACGAAAAAAAGCCTGCATTCATCTCCACCTGCGATGGAGAGGCTGGAATCAAATGAGGGTGAAGCGGATGAGGCAGGGAGGTGGTGAAGCCTATTAGCAGACCTGTTAGCAAGCTTCCTCTAAATAGCCTTTGTTGGTAGCAAAGCCAACACTTCCATGTCCTCTTGTTGCTAATTTTTTTTTTCTGAATTTGAAGCAGGGAAAAAAGTCTGATTTTCCGACCAACACTCCAAATTTAGGCTGAGATACAGGTGCCACTAGTGGTAAAGCACCAGTCTGCCAATACAGAAGATGTAAGAGATGGGGGTTTGATCCCTGGGTCTGGAAGATCCCCTGGAGGAGGGCATGGCACCGACGCCAGTATTTTTGCCTAGAGAATCCCATGGACAGAGGAGCCTGGTGGGTTTCAGTCCATGGAATCACAGAGTCAGACACGATTGAAACAATTTAGCACACACACACACATAGTTTATATGCACATTAACTCATTTAACTTTCACAATAGCCCTATAAGAGAGGATGTCCTACTATTATGCCCAGTTTACAAATGAGACAGCTTAAGTCAAGTAACCTGTTCGGGTCAAGTAACTTACCCAAGGACAATGAATGCTAAGGGTCGCTTGTAGGCAGCTTGGGGCCAGAGTCTGTCCTGACTGTCTCTGCAAAGGTTACATTCCAAGGAGCAAGTCCTTAAATGGTCCCATCAAAAGAATCCCATGGCTAAATAGGTGAGGAGAACCCTCCGTAAACAAAAGTAAACTTTTCTTTAATTTTTCCTGATCTTCTCACAGCCTTTACAATACCAGTGTGCCTTGTGACTCGATCAGGATACAGAGTAGCGTTTGACCACAGAGCACTTTTCAGGGAGCATCTCCTGGGACGAAGGTTCTGAGGGACACCAGTTTGGGAAACACTGAGAGAATATGTAAGGTGGGAGGTACTCTTTTGTTTGGATACAGCTCTAGGATTTTAAAATAATTTCTATATGCAATTCAAATATTCAGAAATTCCTTCCTTTAAACTTGACAGAGAGAGAGAGAGGTTTACATAGTAAGGCTGGGCTATGAGTTCTGGGAGCCGAAGCTGACACAAACCTAGATCATTGCAACACCCAACACTGGAACTGGTGTAACAGAGCTACAATGCAGAGCTGGCAGAAGGTAAGGCTCCGTTGCAGAGGGAGAAAGGGAGTGATTTCATGGAGGAGTTGGGCCTTGAGCACGGCTTGAAGGCAAGGTGGGACTTTGGGCGATCATTTTGGATTAACTCCTTTAGGCCTAACTCCTTTGATTCTGCTCTAGGAGGGTGTTAGAAACCCCCGTGGCTCTAGAGGGCATTCTGGTCTCAGTTTGTCAGGGGCATTATTCCCACAGCTAACCAGAGATCACAGATTGGTAGCCCCTAGGAAAGCTCAACATTCAGAAAACTAAGATCACGGCATCTGGTCCCATCACTTCATGGGAAATAGATGGGGAAATACTGGAAACAGTGTCAGACTTTATTCTGGGGGGCTCCAAAATCACTGCAGATGGTGACTGCAGCCATGAAATTAAAAGACGCTTACTCCTTGGAAGAAAAGTTATGACCAACCTAGATAGCATATTAAAAAGCAGAGACATTACTTTGCCAATAAAGGTCCATATAGTCAAGGCTATGGTTTTTCCTGTGGTCATGTATGGATGTGAGAGTTGGACTATGAAGAAAGCTGAGCGCTGAAGAATTGATTTTGAACTGTGGTGTTGGAGAAGACTCTTGAGAGTCCCTTGGACTGTAAGGAGATCCAACCAGTCCATCCTGAAGGAGATCAGCCCTGGGATTTCTTTGGAAGGAATGATGCTAAAGCTGAAACTCCAGTACTTTGGCCACCTCATGCGAAGAGTTGACTCATTGGAAAAGACTCTGATGCTGGGAGGGATTGGGGGCGGGAGGAGAAGGGGACGACGGAGGATGCGATAGCTGGATGGCATCACGGACTCGATGGACATGAGTCTGAGTGAACTCCGAGAGATGGTGACGAACAGGGAAGCCTGGCGTGCTGTGATTCATGGGGTCGCAAAGAGTCAGACACAACAGACCGACTGAGATGAACTGAACCGAGCTGAGGGTGAATACTTAGCTTTCACTTCCTTGACCTCTGCATGTACATGCAGAAATCAAATCTGTCCAGCCTCTATTTTTGGCATGGGCAAGAACAACTCTGCTTCATCCTAATCCTTATGATTCCTACCCACCCCCTTCCAAAGCCTATTTAAAGACATGTTCCTCAAAGTTATATTTGTCCTTCCTTGAGGGAAGAAAAAAGTACTGATCACTTACAAATGGGAAACTGGCAGAAATGTGTCTAAGTCACCTGTCAGATAGGGAGGTTGAGAAAATAGGGTAGTTCAAGTTTTCCAATCATAGTATTTTCATCATTAGTGAAATGAGCTAAGTAGTCATTTCTTATTCATATTATTCTTTGCAGGGTGAGTCCTTAGAACACAGTAAAAATGGTGATTAAAACTAACATGCAATTCTCTTTCCTTTTCTTACTCATATACTTTTTCATGTCTAATTTATTATGTGCGATATGCACATCACTTTCAGGCTGCAAATGCAATCCCATTCTAAGGTCTAAATTGTTCAGTAATAGAATTAGGATTGAGTTTTCAGTCTGCTTATTGCCAATTAGCTTCCTTTGTTTGGTTTAAAAGCATAAGTATCTACTCACCACCAGTGGAAGACAAGAGACTTGACTTTTGGACACTTAATCAGGTCTAACTAGGTATAGATTTAGGGAAGGGGAGGTGGGTCTCACTTAAACATTCTGCATGTGTAAAGGACATGTTTCCCCTTTGCTTTAAACCAGGCCCTTACTCCTCTGCCCCTTTTAGCTGTCCCTAATCTTCAGATGTAATTCCTTTATCTTGTAACTCAACTTAGGCAAAGTTTGCATGCCTGCACGTGTGCCAGATCGCTTCAGTCATGTTTGACTCTTTGCGGCCCCATGAACTGTGGCCTGCCAGTCTCTTCTGTCAATGGGATTCTCTAGGCAAGAAAACTGGAGTGTGTTGCCCTCCTCCAGCAGATCTTCCCATCCCAGGGTCTCTTAGGTCTTCCGAATTGGCAAGCAGGTTCTTTAACACTATTGCCACCTGGGAAGCCCAGGCAAAGAATTAAGAGAATACAAAAGGAAAGAAAAATAGAAGAGAAGACTTATAAACTTTTCTACTTCTTTCTCTTTATATTAACCTGGAATAATTTATCTTGAAAATATGTGAAATATCCACATTCATGAGATGCTCAGTGGACTCATTTTAATGCAAATTTTGATTAAAAATTAAAATTATAAGATAGTCACATAGCAACATAAAACATAGCTAAATTATTAATACTTTTAATATAATATTATACTCAATAGAATGTCTTTAAGTACTTTAGGGATAGAGGAAATGGAGGCTATTATACTGTCTAAAAAATCATGAACTATGGATTTGAAATATATCTGAAAGAACATCTAGTCTGATCACCTTATAGTACTTGAATCCCTCTGTGCTGTCCTGACTAAATGTTTGAACATATATATTAATGTCTTTATAATGTTAACAGTTTTATCCACTTGCCTCTGTAGAGCAATTGATCCTTTTTTTTTTTTTTAAGTGCAATAAATCCTTTCTTAGAGTTTCAGATGCTGGGGGAAATTGTGTAGCATACATCATTTTTTTAAAATTAATATATTTTTAATTGGAAGATAATTGCTTTACAATATTGTGTTGGTTTCTGCTGTACAACAATGTAAATCAGTCATGGCTTTATATATATCCCTCCCTCCGGAGCCTCCCTCCCAACTCCCTATCCCACCCCTGTATATCATCACAGATCACCAGGCTGGGCTTCCTGTGTTATACAGCAACTTCCCACTGTTTGTCTATTTTACACATAATAGTGTATATATTGCAATGCTACTTTCTCAATTTGTCCCACCCTAGCTTCCCCTGCTATGTGCACAAGTCCATTCTCTACATCTGCGTCTTCATTCCTTCCATGCAATAGGTTGTGTGGTTTACATCTTAATCAATGAGTCAAGGGAGTCCCAGGTGGTGCTAGAGGTAAAGAACCCAGCTGCCAATGCAGACTTATAAGAGAGGCGGATTTGATCCCTGGGTCAGGAAGATCCCCTGGAGAAGGAAATGGCAAAACCCACTCCAGTGTCTTGCCTGGAGAATCCCATGGACAGAGGAGCCTTGTGGGCTATAGTCCATGGGATTGCAAACAGTCGGACATGACAGAAGCGACTTAGCACATGTGCACACAATGAGTCAAATCTGTGAGTAACTGCCCTGATAAGGAAGGTTGTTGAATCTCTTTGCAACAGAATAAGTGTTCAAAGGGAGAGTTTTAAGTGGTGCCTATGAGGGTTCCTGGGAAGAAATGTTCAATACCACCTACAAGGACTAGAAAAGTCCAACTGGACATGTACAATCAAATGGGGACAACTGAGTCTCCATTGAAAGTTTGGGCTTTTAAAATGTAAGCGTTGGATACAACCTGATCTGAACTTCTTAGGATTGTGAATTGGAGGTGGGAATGGAGAGCAATTATAGGATCTGTGTGTGTGTGTGTGTGTGTGTGTGCTTAGTCACTCGACGTGTCTGACTCTTTGCGATCCCCTGGACTGTAGCCCACCAGGTTCCTCTGTCCATGGAATTTTCCAGGGAAGAATACTGGAGTGGGTTGTCATTTCCTACTCCAGGGGATCTCCCAGATTCAGGGATCAATCCCTGTAAGGATCTACATTATTGTAAACCAAAGAGAAGACAGATTATAGTTTTTGCATACACTAGATTTTGGTTTGACTATAGATCAGGAGAAATATAACTGAAAGTGAAAATCAATTGAAAATACAATTGAAAATGAAAGCTTTGAAGCTTGGCTTAAATTTGATTTCTCCTGGAAAGGGAGCTTTGTTGGCAATCCTGTGAAGGTGCCACTTGCTGCAGAGTCCAGGTACTATAACAAAAGAACTGTTATCTGTATCAAACAATTCCTGCACACTAAAGTGTTCCTCATAAATGTTAGACATTAGTCTCAGCTACTGAACCGCAAAACGGAGTCATTTCTTTGGGATGTTTTGTTTGTTTCATGTGGATTCTTTTCTCTGCTCAACTGTTTAGCTAGCAGCTTCAAATTCTGAAATCCCAAGGGAGGGAGAGGCTTCTCACACATCCAAAAGAACATGGCAGGCTCCCAGACCATAAATGGCTTCAATTTTCATGTAAAGCCAGCTTAGTGAATCACAGGTGGATTCTTACCAAAAATGCACTGATGGGCCTATGCCATCAATAACACCTTATTTAAAAATAATCAGCTTATCCTTGGCTAGATATATTATGCATAGTGTAGCCAAAAACATTAGAACATCAACAAAGACACCTTTGGAGGTAATTCAGGAAAAAACCAATATCCACAAATGAACTGATTTCAGAAGGAATAATAAAAGCTTGTAATGTGGAGTGTTTAATGTGGGGTGAACCTGAATAGAATGATGAGCTTAAATTAAACCCTCAAGCAAAGAATAGTTAGATGTCCACCACTTAAAACCCTTCAAAGTTTCCTCATTGACTCCAGATAATGTCCTTTACTTAACACTTAAGACTTGATGATCTGGCCTTTGCCTATCTTTCTGGCCTTATTTTCTACTCTCCTCCCTTTGAGACTTTGTGTATGTGTTCCCTCTGCCTAGATTACATCCATTCAAAAAGGTTAATTAGCATTATTGTCCCCCCAATTATATGTCCCTCCTTGAATGTCTGCCTGGTAAACCCTTCTGCTTTCAGAACTCAAAAGTCCCCTCCTCCTTGAAGTTTCATTCCTCAAGGCAAGTTAATAACCATATTCTTACCCTTTTAAATTGTGCCACCACTGTACTTTGCACACAATCTGGTGCAGACTTGTATACAACCTTGGTAGAACCATACAGCAACTTCTTTTTGAGAGAGTAAATAAAATTACACAAGTGAATATATTCTAATTGTTAGAAGTTTTTGCATTTTCAGAAATAACTGTAGTTGACAGTTAGGGACATATTTTTTTCAAATTTTTTCCTATATACTTATATACCCGATAGGCAATTTAGTGTACTTAAAAACACAGACCTTGGAGCCAAGGTGTTCAGGAAAAAATTCAAGCCCTACTCCATAACATTTTGGGGTTCTTGTGCAAATTACTTACACTGTCTGTGTCTCAGTTTCCTTATCTACAGAATAGTAATAATGATAATACATAGCTAATTGAGTTAATACATAAAGCACCTAGAACAGTGCCCTGCACGTAGTATACTCTTTAAAGTGTTTGCTGTATATGTTATACAAGTATTGGTTTTTATGCTTTTTAAAAATTATATAGAGGAAGTTATACTATGCTTACTGTTCTGCAGCTTTTAACTTTGCTTAACTATCTACCCTATATTATAACATAAATTTACTATATACTGATGCTAGGAAAGACATAGGGCAGAAGGAGAAAGGGGCAACAGAGGATGAGATGGTTGGATGGCAACACCAACTCAATGGACATGAGTTTGAGCAAACTCCAGGAAATGATAAAAGATAGGGAAACCTGGCGTGCTGCAATCCATGAGATCACAAAGAGTCGGACATGACTGAGTGACTGAACAACAACAAATTTAATCATTGATTATATTAGTTATTATTTATTTATTTATTGCTTTTCTGGGTCTTGGTTACAGTATGTCAGATCTAGTTCCCCTGATCAGGGTTGGAACCTGGGCTCCCTGCATTTTGAGCATGGAGTCCTAGCCACTGAACCACCAGGAAGTCCCTAAGATAGGGTTTTACCCACACTTAAGTCTACCTGGAGTATTCCTTCTCAATTATGTCCTAAAGTTACCATTGATTATTTAATTTGCTTCTAAGTCAATTGCTACATGACAGTATTTTTCAGGAAAATCCCTAAAATTTTTGAGTCAAAGTATATATTCACTTTTTGTTTATTTAGATATTATGGAATTCCCCTATAAAGAGTCTGTAGTCAGTTTTTGCCCACTCCAGTGTTCTTGCCTGGAGAATCCCAGGGTCGGGGGAGCCTGGTGGGCTGCCGTCTATGGGATATTTTGAGCATGGAGTCCTAGCCACTGAACCACCAGGAAGTCCCTAAGATAGGGTTTTACCCACACTTAAGTCTACCTGGAGTATTCCTTCTCAATTATGTCCTAAAGTTACCATTGATTATTTAATTTGCTTCTAAGTCAATTGCTACATGACAGTATTTTTCAGGAAAATCCCTAAAATTTTTGAGTCAAAGTATATATTCACTTTTTGTTTATTTAGATATTATGGAATTCCCCTATAAAGAGTCTGTAGTCAGTTTTTGCCCACTCCAGTGTTCTTGCCTGGAGAATCCCAGGGTCGGGGGAGCCTGGTGGGCTGCCGTCTATGGGATCAGACAGAATCGGACACGACTGAAGCGACTTAGCAGCAGCAGTCATCAGTTTTTAAATTCCATTTGCAGTCCTGACAAGCAGGGGTCAAAGGTGAGTCTAGTACACATTGAGTAAGACACATCTCCCAGGTCACACAGCCTCGTCAGTAGGTGTCAAGAAGGATTGGAAATAGAGTTTCTCTGGTCCCTTAGCTCTAACACTTGAGGTCATAAATGAGGCCTCAATATACTGATCTTCTTTCCCTGCCCCTCACAAACACAGCCTTCCTATGACCCCACTATCTGCCTTGAGTCTACTAGGACTGTCTCCTTTGTCTGAGTGTTTATGTCACTCACCATAAGAAACTCCATATTCCAGGTCACCCCTTCTCTCTCACCAACTCTGCTCATTTCTACTTCTAACACCCTGTCTCTCACACACCCTTCACCAAAGTATTGAATCACATTAAATCAAGACCATGACTATCAAATGGGCTCTTTGGCTGTCTGACCATCGCAATGTGGAAAACAGTGGGGGATGGAGGCAAGTAGAAATATGTGAAGAGTTATGTCTTATGTTGGGGAAGGGTAACTGTATGGATTAATTCTGTAAGGTGATGAAAAATAGACATTTAAATATGCATTATTGGGACTTTCCTGGTGGCTCAGTGGTTAACAACCCAAATCCTGGTCTTGGAGGATCCTACATCCCGTGAACAGCTGGGCCAGTTGGCTACAACCATCTATCGAGCTTGCGCTCTGGAGCCTGGCAGCTACAACAACTGAAGCCCATGTGCCCAAGAGCACTGCTCGGCAACAAGACAAATCTCTACAATGAGAAGCCTGTGCATCCCAACTAGAGTATAGCCCCCACTCACTGCAACTAGAGAAAGCCCACGTGCAGCAACAAAGACCCAGCACAGCCAAAATAAATAAATAAAACTTAAATATGCATTATTTATGAACGACCCTGAATGTTCAGTGGTAAAGAATTTACCTGCAGTGCAGAAGAAGCAGGTTTGACCCCTGGGTTGGGAAGATCCCCTGGAGAAGAAAATGGCACGCACTCCAGTATTCTTGCCTGGGAAATCCTATGGAAAGAGTGTCCCGGTGGGCCACAGTTCTTGGAATTGCAAAAGAGTTGGACACAGCTTAGAGAATAAAGAACAACAACAAAAAAAAACCCTGCTGTTTTTACAAATCATTCTCCCTTCCAGGTGTTAACTCTTCAGGAGTGTATTTATTCATTCTTGAGTTCTAGCAACCTATTGCTCAATAAACGCTTGGGAAATCATTTCTGACCAGAACATTCCTTTGTTATAAGTAATGACATAAATTAATAAAGATGGTGGTGGGGATGGGAGTGATGGTGATGATGTGGGTCTAGACACTTTGTAAATGTATTTTATCTAAACATATTCCTCTCAGAACTTTGACAGTTTGTATGTCCTTATTAAGCAATAACTGGTTATAATTACAGGGATGGATTTACAATTTTAATTCTGAGAATGTTGTGAATTCTTTAGTCCTAGATTCTTTGTGAATTTCTTCACCCCATTGCTTAATTCCATTTTGTTTCTTTTCCTCTAGAAACTTTTTTTTTTTTTACTTTATTTTACTTTACAATACTGTATTGGTTTTGCTATACATCAACATGAATCTGCCACGGGTGTACTTTCTTACATGACTCTTTTACTTATTGGTCTTTATTTAAGGTATAAAGCTACTTCAGGTGCAAGGGATCAAATTGGCTAAAAGACTGATAATCTTAGTAATAATCCTTTCCCTTAAAGCCTTTTTTATTAATAATTTGATGTTTTATCTACTATTGAAATTTTGGATTAAAAAAAAGATCACCAGCTATCAGTAGGGCTAACCAATGAAAAGAAGTAGAAACAAATAGTCCATGCACTGATTCCTTTAAATGTCATATTCTGAGATATTTTTGAGTTTTTTTCATCCATCTGTATTGATGATAGTTATTTTTTAGAAATCTGACGTTGGCCTGTGATAGATGGTCTCATTATACTGAGAATTAAATAAGTATGTAATTATAATCTAGAATTTTAGGCTTTAAGAAAAGCAATATAGATTTTTACATGTGACACAAGTTAAGACTGAAATTGAGCAATGATCATTTATCAATTCATTCAGCATTTATATAATTTATATAGAATGCATTTATTTTCAAACTTTCCTAAATTATAGTATTCTTCTCATATTTCTTTTTTAGTAACTCTCTAAGATACAGAAAATCGTGCAGAAAATAAATGTAGGGCCTTTTGTTTGCTCCATTGTTAAATGATATAAGGCTTTGATTATCTAAAGTCACTTTATACCCTAAAAATAGAAATTAGTCACTCTATCAAGGCTTTCTTTTTTTCTTGAAAAATCTTAGTATTTTATTTCTTAGCCACACTTCAAAACTCAAAAGGTTAGTAATTTTCCCACATGAAAATGTAATGTATGTAATACATGATTATACAAACCCATTTTATTTCTTAATTCCATTCTTTATCTCTTTTAAATTAAATGTCCTGCTTTATCAGGGCTTATCAACCAGTCACTTGATTAATTATTAATTGCTGTGTGTATTTGATATGATATGAACATGGATAATTACAGTAGAATAATTTATAATGGAAAAAATGAGACAGTAAGATTTTGGCAAAGTAATTGAGGTGCTCCCATAAAATGGAATACTATATTGGCACAAAAGTCATATTACAGAAGAATGTTTATTGATGGGAAAAAGTTCTATACTATTAAGTAAAAACTGTGAGCCATTGAATTTCATGTGTAGCTTTATACAGTTTTTTTTCTCTTACAAACCAATATAGCAAAAAGACTAAGACTTTTCAGTTATTTCTAAGGGCAGAAGAGGAGTAGGGAAAAGACTGAAGATCAGTCAAGTGAAATCGCGTTTAAAATGGAGTTGGGAAACCCCGAATGAGGAGCTCTCAGGATCCTCTCACAGCTCACTCTACATTCCTGGGCAGGAAGCAGCTTATTTTACTACCCTAGCAGGAAAAAAATGGAGAAGGCAATGGCACCCCACTCCAGTACTCTTGCCTGGAAAATCCCATGGATGGAGGAGCCTGGTAGGTTGCAGTCCATGAGGTCACTAAGAGTCGGACACGACTGAGCGACTTCACGTTCACTTTTCACTTTCATGCATTGGAGAAGGAAATGGCAACCCGCTCCAGTGTTCTTGCCTGGAGAATCCCAGGGACAGGGGAGCCTGATGCGCTGCGGTCTATGGGGTCGCACAGAGTCGGACATGACAAAAGCGACTTAGCAGCAGGCAGCAGCAGGAAAAAGGAAGATTTTTTTTTTCCTTGCCCAGCAACAGCCCAGCCAATGAGAACTGCAACTACTCAGCCAATGGGCAACTGTTACCACCTGACCTGTCCACTGTTGAATTTCCACCAATGGACTTTCAGGTCAAAGCAGCCTCTCCCAACTCTTCTCCCGACCATTTTTTTTTTTTTTTCTTTCCTCTATAAAGTAACATTCCTCTCCTTTGTTGTCTGAACTGGCCTACAGTTTGCCATAGTTTGCATGTCCTGAATTATAATTCCTCTGTCATTTCCAAATTCATTTTGCTAGTAAAATAACTGGTCGTTTTACTTTTTTAATTGACAGGGTGTTTAGATTTGTGATGATTCTTAAATTTTCCCTTAGCTTTTCTGTGTTTTTCAAAGTTTCTCCAATGACCATATGTTATTTCATAGTAGAAAAAAAAAGTTAATCGAATTGCTCAAATTAAAATCAATTTTTGTTTAATTTCCATGTTGTTGTTCAGTCATTCAGTCGTGTCCAACTCTTTGTGACCTCATGGACTGCAGCATGCCAGCCTTCCTTGTCCTTCACTATCTCCTAGAGTTTGCTCAAACTCATGTCCCATCGAGTCAGTGATGGCATCCAACCATCTCATCCTCTGTTGTCCCCTTTTCCTGCCTTTAATCTTTTCCAGCATCAAGGTATTTTCTAATGAGTCAGCTCTTCGCATCAGGTGGCCAAAGTATTGGAGCTTCAGCTTCACCATCAGTCCTTCCAATGAATATTCAGGATTGATTTCCTTTATGATTGACTGGTGTGATCTCCTTGCATTCATGAGGGGAGCCTTATCCAACACCACAGTTCAAAAGCATCAATTCTTCAGTGCTCAGCCTTATCCAAACCAGTACTTATTGAATACCCAACCTAGTGCCAGACGTTGTAGGAAGATAGTTTTTCTGGCCATCAAGTAGTTCCCAGCTATGTTTTAGAAGGATTGGATATAAAGAATTTTAATATTAAAAAATCAATATGGTTTAAATAACAAGTCATGCCAGGAACAGAAGGCGAATAAGCACATTTGATTAATTATATTGACAGTTATTGCTACAGGAAGAATCATGTCTCTGCTTAACATCTCTGTGTTTAATCTGATACATCATGAATCTAACCAATTCATGCTTTTCTCTTTCCTATTTGTATATAAACCTAGTTGTGCTTCACAGATGACCTCATCATTTGTGAATTACCTCTTCTTGAATTCAATTCCGGGGATGTTTAGCAAAGCACAATTCTGAAGCTTCTTAGTTCTTTGACTGCAAGTCACTCAGTGACACGTGAGAACTTTACAAGGTAGAGTTGTCATTTCAATCTTTACTCTTTAGTCTGAGATTTCAACTTGGATATAGCACTTAAAACTTTCTTCCTTCTCTATTGTCTGAGTGTATTAAAAGATGATGAGGAAAATAGTCGTTTTTTTTTTTTCAGATGAGATCAGGTTGCAATTTTACTTTATTTAAAAATTTTTTAAAACTTATTGGATTTTAGTTAATTTACAATGTTGTGTTAGTTTCAGGTGTACAGCAAAGTGAATCAGTATACCCTGGTAACCATTAATTTGATTTCCATATCTGTGAAAATTCATATATATTTACTCTGGAGCTCTTGACATATTTTCTGGGCTATAGAAGGGAGGGTATAGTAAGTTAATTCATCATTTAGTCAAAGGCTAGTTTGTGAGAAGGATGTAGAAATGTACCAGTGCCAAAGCACAATGCTGCATGTTAGTCAGGAAGTGGGAAATAAAGTGAGTTGAACTGAGGACTCTAAATGTATTTCCAATAAGGACCCTAACCGTGTTTGTTTATCTCCCTCAGTATTTAACCAGGTTTGTTAACTCTTCCAGTAGGAAAGATTGGGAATGAATTATTGTCATTCAGATAAGCTAATTCCACTGTAAGGAAATATATTACTTAGTACCAAAAGAAAATTAGTGTTCTTACCTATAATAATGGAAAATATTGGTTTAAATTTCCCTAAATGTTACCTATGGGGTAGGTAAGACAAGTAATTATTGAGTCACATTTTTCTGTTACATTTTATATATTTTGTTTGTTTGTTTTTCACAGAATCCCTTCCAGAGTGATTCTCAAAACCCTGCATGAGGGTGTGTATTTTCCCCCAGAGGGGACTTAAGCATAGGATAAATTTAAAAAGTGATACAATAAAAGTGATAGCAGGGTCTTAATGATATTTCTTCATGCCTGGTAAGTGAGAAAAATGCAGTTCCCAATAGCACTTGTGAGTTATATTTACCTAGTGAAAATTTATTTTTTCCTCCTTATTATGGATTTCTCGTTCCTTCTTTCCATCTTATTTTCTTACAATAATTTACATACACATTTGAAGTTAGATTTCCATAGCTACCAATGAATAGTGACTGAGTCTTTTCTCAGTGATTTAACAAATACAAAAGTGTAAAAATCCTGTTGTCTGGGAACAAAGCATATATGGTAGCCCAAAGAAAAACAACAGTCACCTCCTTCTTGAAAGATAACTTTTCAACTGCTCCTTAAAAACCTAAAAAAATTTATTTGAATTTACATAACCATAACCAAATGAATGCCTTTTTTTCAAGTAATGTATTTTGTGTAAAATTTTTTGCATAACTACTTCCCCCAAATACTGGAACATTGTTTCTCTGAAATAGAAATAATTTTTAAAGGATGACTTCTGAACATTGCACTCACTCTTGCACAACTATAAGCCTGTTAAAACACACAAATTGCTCATTCAAGTGATTGCATTATCATTTTCCTAAGATAATATTCACTAAGTATTTTTATATACCTGAAGCTAGAAATTCTGCTTATACTGATGTGTAACTCCATACTGATGGAACAGAGATAGAATTTCTTCTGAGTAAGCCATTTATTACCCTCCCCCCCAGAAGCTACTGTTTGCATTATTAACTTTATACAAAGTAAATTTAGGATTTTTTAAAAAGGAAATGAGAGTTGCTTTTTTTGTGCTGCTTTTGGCCAAGCTCAATATTCTTAATGTTATATTTCACCTGAAAATTTTGAAGTTCTGAATAATTCATTAGGCTTTAAATTTCCAAAGGACAAAAAAACTAGAAAGGGGAGACTATGACCCTTCCAAGGGTCCACTCTGCCTCACAGAGGCCAGAGCAGGAAACACAACAGTGAGAACTGAAGGGCTTGGGAGGAAAAGCACCCTGCCTCCATACAGGGGAAACACTAGAGCTGGGGTCTTCATCTCTTTGCTCAACACCCTCATTTTGCACATGAAGAGAACGTGATTTAAAGGGGCCTGCTGACTTCCTGAAGGTCACTCAGCAGGCCAACTCCCTTAGAAACCTGCACTTCCCTTCATCACCCTCCCAGTCACTGGAATAAGTTGGCCCTAAGTTATTTGTCTTGATTTCTTTTGAATTGAGCATTTCTCTTAAAAGCATTCTTTTGAAAATGTATTAAGAAATTGGCAGTGTGATAGTGGAGAGCCATTCAGAGTATCTAGTCTGCCATGGTTTGCCATTCCCTTCTCTAGAAATCTATTTCCTCCAGAAATAGAGGAAAACAATAGAATGGGAAAGACTAGAGATCTCTTCAAGAAAATTAGAGATACCAAGGGAACATTTCATGCAAAGATGGGCACAATAAAGGACAGAAATGGTATGGACCTAACAGAAGCAGAAGATATTAGGAAGAGGTGGCAAGAATACACAGAAGAACTGAACAAAAAAAGATCTTCATGACCCAGATAACCACGATGGTGTGATCACTTACCTAGAACCAGACATCCTGGAATGCAAAGTCAAGTGGGCCTTAGAAGGCATCACTACAAACAAAGCTAGTGGAGGTGATGGAATTCCCATTGAGCTATTTCAAATCCTGGAAGATGATGCTGTGAAAGTGCTGCACTCAGTATGCCAACAAATTTGGAAAACTCAGCAGTGGCCATAGGACTGGAAAAGGTCAGTTTTCATTCTAATCCCAAAGAAAGGCAATGCCAAAGAATGCTCAAACTACTGCACAATTGCACTCATCTCACATGCTAGTAAAGTAATGCTCAAAATTCTCCAAGCCAGGCTTCAGCAATACNTATTGAAGCTGAAGCTCCAATACTTTGACCACCTGATGTGAAGAACTGACTTATTGGGAAAGACCGTGATGCTGGGAAAGATTGAGGGCAGGAGGAGAAGGGGACAACAGAGGATGAGATGGTTGGATGGCATCACCGACTCAATGGACATGAGTTTGGGTAAACTCCGGGAGCTGGTGATGAACAGGGAGGCCTGGCATGCTGTGGTTCATGGGGTCACAGAGTCATACATGATTGAGCGACTGAACTGAACTGAACTGAACTGAGTCTGCCGTGGTGCCAGGACTGAACTCGGCCCAGAGTCACCTTTGCATTTCCCACCCTCCTCTTCACTCATTCAGCATCCCTCCCTCACCACACTGGTTGCTTGGCCTGACCACACCTAATGCCTCAATGCCTTCGTCTGTGCTCCTCTGCTCTCAAGAAATGAACTTGCTTATGTATCTTTCTGTCTGGAGAAGTTCTGTTTTTAAGCCTAAGTAATGGATCTAGTCAGTAAGTGCTCTTTCCCTTCCCTGTTCCTCCTTGACTAAAGGTACAGATCAAGGTTTTAAGAAAACTGTGGTAAGAATTTAGATCATCTGACTTGCAGGCCATTTAGCCTCCGCTCATTCCTTTCAGCCAAGCTCTAAGGCCTGTCAGCTTCTTCATGGAGGTTACTTCTAGTCTCTTAGTCACAGAAATAGAGTTCCCTTCACGATGGGTGCTGAGTATACTCTTGGCTGATGACAGATCAAGGAAGTTCCCTAAGTCCACCTCCTTAACATAACCAGAAAGGCTTCTACTGGCCTCTCCAGCCTTTATGTGTGGTCTTCCGTTAAACACCCAGATCCCGTCAGGCTGACTTAATCTCAGATGGTCTGTTATATCTGCATTCACAGCAACTCTTCCTCCCTCACCAAGCAAATTCATACCCACAAACACACTGTGTTTGTTTCAGCTGACATAGCATCCTTTTTGGAAAGCCTTTCCCAACCTTGGATTTGATGCCTCATATCATAGAAACTATGCTAACACTGTATAATGATGGGCTATGGACTTATGACCCTGGAGAAGGAAATGGCAACCCACTCCAGTATTCTTGCCTGGAGAATCCCATGGACAGAGGAGCCTGGTGGGCTACAGTCCATGGGGTCACAAAGATACAGACACAACTGAGTGACTAACACACACACACACACGGACTTATGAATCCTCCACTCAGCTATGAAGCCCTTGAATCTGGANAGTATTCTTGCCTGGAGAATCCCATGGACAGAGGAGCCTGGTGGGCTACAGTCCATGGGGTCACAAAGATACAGACACAACTGAGTGACTAACACACACACACACACGGACTTATGAATCCTCCACTCAGCTATGAAGCCCTTGAATCTGGAGTAGGCTTTGTTTGCCTCAATATCTGTAATACTTGCACAGCACTTCATGCTGTAATTTCATTTTTAAATGTTTACCTTTTTAATTGAAGTAAAATAGGCATCTCAAAAAGCACATAAATCATATATTCACAGCTGGATGGATTTTCACAAATTAAAGTCATGCTGTGTAACTAGCAGAAATCAAGAAACAGAACATTATCCCTCGAATTCCTCTTCATGCCCCTTTCCAGTCTTTGCCCCTCTGATTTCTAACACAAAAGAATGTTGCCTGAACTTTATATTAATGAAATCATACAGTACATATCCTTTTGTGTCTGTCTTCTTTCTCTCAATATTATGTTTGTAAGATTCTAAAAGCTTTTTTTAAAGAAATAAGTAATATTGCAGTATCTAAGATTTTAATCAATGTGTATGAGATGTTTTCTGTATCACCAGTTCAGAAAGAAAGCAGCTATTAAGAGGCATACATGAAATTTCTCTCTAGGGGATGCCTGCTCAGCATTCTTTACTGTCATTCCTAACAGAACCCACTTTTGTTCCTGTGCCCCATGCAACCAATATGCATATGGAGGGGTGAGACTGATTGGTTATCTTGTCCGTCCTTGTCCATGATTGGCTGAGGAATGAGAGTTCCCACTTTGACCAATAAGACCTGAAGGGTGGTTTTCTGGGGCTCCTGGGAAACTTTTTGCCCACTTCTCCAGGAATGTTTGCAGAAGTGACCCAGAAACTCTTTCTGGATGTTGTGTGTAGGTGTGAGACTCAGACTTCTAAGGATACCCATCACCAGGCTTGAGGATGAAGTCAGTATGAAACGAAAGATAGTACCAAGAATCACTAGGAAACAGGGCTGACTACAGGATTAAGTCATCCTTCACCCTATCCCACCTCTTAAGTTTGCAGATCTGTCAATCAGCAAATCTCATTATAGTTTAATCCAGTTAGAGGTTTTTCTTGTTTGTTCATTTTGGGGTTTTTTGATACTTAAAACTAAGGGCATTTTAACCAATGTATCTCCTAAAGGCTTGGATCCTTACTGCAAGGCACATTTACCTGAATGCAGAGTGATGTGAAGCTTTGTTCATGGACATGAGATGCAAGTCAGGCAGCAAGAGGAGGCTGCGTGACTCACATGGGATGGAGGCTCTAGCTAGAGCATGGGACTGAGAAGGAAACCCCTCAGGAACAAGCTATTCTGGCACTGCCCATGTTACCTTGGGCAAAGGCTCTGGGACTACAATGCTGTAGACTTGAGGAGTCAAGTAATCAAAGTACAACAATGTTCTGAGTAGTTGGAGAAAGAGGCAGCTATGTGTGCCTGAAGGTAGAGAGGCTTTTCCTTCTGTCCCTCCTGTGGAGGAAATGATGGCAGAGGAATAACAGTCGTGTAATCCTAGGTGGCCCAAGGAAATTTCTTTCTTTCCTTTTTTGAGAGCGGGGGCCCCACACCACGTGTGAGGCATGCAGGATCTTAGTTCTCTGACCAGGGATCGAACCCACACCCACTGCAGTGGAAGCATGGAGCCTTAAGCAGTGGACCACCAGGGAAGCCTCCAAGGGAACTTCTTCAGAGGATGGTAGTATGTGTCCAAAAAGACAAAGATTCTCAAATAATGGACATGAAGTGTGGCACAGGTATAAAACCACTCTCTTGGTGTTTTCCCAACAGTGTAGTGTGATAACGAGAGCAAAAAGAACGAAAGGAAAGGGCCTCTTGGCTTATAAACACATTTTCTGTTTTTCTGGCCCCCTCCCCTGGAGATGGTCTACTGAAGAAGGGAATAGCAAACCACTTCAGCATTCGTGCCTTGAGAATCCCATGAACAGTATGAAAAGGCAAAAAGATAGGACACTGAAAGGGGAACTGCTCAGAAGGACAGGGATGCCTGGCATGCTGCAGTCCGTGGGGTTGCACAGAGTTGGACACGACTGAGTGAACAGCCACCACCCCTGGAGGTGAGAGTAGTTGATATCGCCCACGGGGTCTGAGAAAGCGCACCTAGGGGTGCTGGAGTCACCAAGGAGGGGCAGCTCTCCCATAGGAATATACTGTAAAACAGAGCCTCAGAGTGACTTAAGCTGAAAAGGAGAACTGGCTCTTCCACTCAGGCTGGGGACGTGGGTTAGATTGGTCCCATTTACACGGAGATTTTAGGGAGATGCTGTGAACAAGGTGGCATCAGATTTGACCCGAGAAGGAGAGACAGCATTTACACTAGAAGATGCTTCAGTTAAAGGGAACTGAAAGGGCAAAAGCAGAAGGGCAGGAAGAGAAGAGTAGGTTCAGGACAGAGTGAGTAGATGAATTTGACTCTGCCAGAGTACCTGTGAGAGTGAGGAGGGCTGAGGAGAGTGGGCAGAGAAATGACGTCAAGGAGGAGGAGTGTTGTGCATGTCTCAGAAGTGTGACTCTTACCCAGTAGGTAAGGGAGAACAAGGAAAGAATTTTAAACATGTCACTATCAAACATAATACTGAAGTGTGTCTCAAGATGATTAAATCAGAGTGGACAGGAAAGGGAAAGACAGGGACTGGGGAGACCCAATTGGAACCTAAAGCAAAAGAATAGAGGGAAAGGAAGTGAATTAGGGTGGTGATTGTAGACTGTAGAGAAATGGGAGGGTTTATAGGGGTAAGCTTGACAGAAGTCAATATCTGATTGGCTGTGAGTATTGCATCATTAAGAAGAACTGGATCTTGTCACAAAACCTGGCCCCAGAAGTTGATAAGTTTTCCACACCATGTTACATTTTCCCCATAACCATTTTGCTAGTGAAATTATTCCCAATTTACAGGCTATTTGTGACAAAATGAAGCAAACAAAAAACAGTGATGAAGTGCTACATGTGAAAAGAACTTGCCCAAAACAGATTTTTCTGTCCCATGTGGTTGGTTAACAGTTGTACTGCTTTTGACCAAGCACAATTGTGCGTTCCAGTGATGGTAATGGAAAGAAAAGTGTGTTTAGAGCCCTTTGCACCTTCCCAGTCCTCCCAACTCACTGTCCAAGCCTGCCAGAGCTCAGCTGCTGATTGCCACTCAATTAAGGATGTATTTTTCATAGTTTTTCAGAATGCAGTTTATTGGCTAGAGTGCATTCATTTTCTAAGCAGGAAAACTGAGCTTGGAACTTGATGATAAAGTGTAATTGTCTTTATTATTAAAGAGAAGGAATTGTGAATGTATATTTTTAAGGGAAGGATGCCAAAAAGCTTTCTTGATGATGATGGAGGTAACAATACCTTTTAAGGGAGTGTTTTTCAAAGAATGACTTCGATATCTCTCTCTCTGAGGGAAGAATGCAGCCTCTTTGTCATAAGGCCTAGTGTCATGATCATAACAGATACTTGGTAAATATCTATAAGATAAATAGCAGAAAAGACTGCAGCAAAAAGAGAAGGCCTGAGATGGGAGAAATACTAAGCAGTGATGGAGTTCTAAAGCTTTATGCCAGGACAGCCCTCTTACAGTCAAATAATAGACCTTCAGAGAAGAAAATAAAGAGAGAAGGGTGTTTACTCATGAAAACTATTTGGTTCACTCATAAGATTTGACTTAAGAGTTGGGATTAAGTTTAGAGGGAAATCTCAGTTCTAGAGATTCTAAACAGACTTAAGTTACTCATATCCTTTAATAATGTTAGATTCAAGGACATCATGGGGACTTATGAAAAAATCCCCAAGGCCCATTGCTTCTTCCTCAAGAAGAGTCTAGAGCTCACAATGTTTACTTAATCACAACTTTGGATGTTTAATAGACTATTTAGTCTCTCAGATTTACCTTGCTTTGTGTAATCTAGAGATCTAATTTTTATGGCATATAATTGAATGACCAGCTATCCTCAAGAGATAATCTTGAATATCTGAGTTATATTTTACTTTGTAGTCAATGCTGCAGAGCATCAGAAAAGGAAAAGTAGTAGTGTTTAATGCAGAGCAATTAGTAACATGTAATAAACATGAAAGGGCTTCCCTGGTGGCTCAGTGGTAAAGAACCCATATGCAGGAACCCAATGCAGGAAGATATGAGTTCAATCCCTGGGTAAGGAAGATCCCCTGGAGGAGGGAACGGCCACCCACTCCAGTATTCTTTCCTGGAGAATCTCATGGGCAGAAGAGCCTGGTGGGCTACAATCCATGGGGTCACCAAAGAGTCAGACACATACACAACAACAACAGCAATAAAAATGAAAAGCATTAAGTAGCAAGGAGATAGTATCCCCCAAACAATCCTTCCAATTCTATCGTTTGCTGAATATTTTCCAAAAGAAAATGGAAATATAAGGATTCTATTTTAATTGCACAACAAGGGGGAAAGTGCTCAAATGCCAAAAGAACATGTTGAAAAGCAGATGGATTTTGAACCAAAACATGAAGGTAATATCCTGCCTTTGGAAATTCTGTGTCTCCACTGTGATTTAAAGTGTTGTAGCTTACAGTAATCATCTTGGCAAAAACAAAAAAATGAATAAGAAGTCTGAGTAATTATCATGAATCTGCATTTCAAGCTGTAAGGGAAAAAGACATAACCCAGCTAAAATTCTCATCCAAGGCAATTCTCCTTTAAATGTATCAAGGCATTCTTAGAAATAATTTTATCTTGAGACAGTGAGCCAAGTACCACTATCCTAAGTCTGATCAAAAAATCAAAAGTAAAAGTTCTTATTCTTATAGATTCATCACTTCATTATGTTTCCCTTTGTCACCGTTCAGAAACTTAACATTAAGTGACTTGGATATAACTTGAACCCCTTTCTTCTCTCTCCATCCTTTCCTCCTTGCCTTCCTCCTTCCATTCTTTTGAATGGAGCAATGAAGTAGCCAGATGTTAACATTTCCAAAACCAAGAAAATCAGTTCAGGATTTTCATGGACTTGCTAGCTGTATCAGCTGCTATTGTCAAACAAACAACCTCAGAACAATGATTTCAAACAACCACTTATTTAGTTCATGATACTGCAAGTCAAATTGGTAATTTAGGCTGGTATCACCTGGGCTACCTTATGTGTCTGCATGCAACCATTTGATGGTGAGGTAACTCTGCTTCCAAGGCTTGACTTGCACCTCTTGACTCTCCCCTATGTGATTTCTCATTCTGCAGAAAGCTAGCTGGTTAGTGCTCAAGATGGAATCAGAGGTCCAACAGAGAAGGTAGAAAGAAGCAAGGTTTCTTGGGGACCAGGCTTAACACTGACACAAGTTCACTTCTGCCATATTCTGTTGCTGCTGCTGCTAAGTCACTTCAGTCGTGTCCGACTCTGTGTGACCCCATAGGCGGCAGCCCACCAGGCTCCCCCATCCCTGGGATTCTCCAGGCAAGAATACTGGAGTGGGTTGCCATTTCCTTCTCCAATGCATGAAAGAGAAAAGTGAAAGTGAAGTCGCTCAGTCTGTCCGACTGTTAGCGACCCCATGGACTGCAGCCCACCAGGCTACTCCGTCCATTGGACTTCCAAGCAAGAGTACTGGGGTGGGGTGCCATTGCCTTCCCCACATATTCTGTTAGCCTAAGCAAATAACAAGACCAACTTAAATTCAAGATATGGGAAGCAGACTTTACCTCTTGATGGGAGGAGAGGCAAAGTTACTTTCAAAAGGTGTGAATACAGGAAGGCTATTAATGGGGACTGTCAGGTGACCAGTCTACCATACTAGCTAGTTTTCTTCTAACACTTTAAATCATTTATTTAAGAAGCATATTTTTATTTCTGATTTTATCAAGACTTTTATTCAGGAGTAAATATTCCATGTTACTAATGATATCCCCCCCTTTTTGCATATGTGAAGATGATCATGGATTGGAGTTTTTCTTCTTTGAAACATAGGATTGATTATCTTAATAAATTTTCTAATATTGAACCTTCTTTTCCTGCCTGGAAAGAACCGTACTTGATTAAGTTATAGTTTTTGTTGTTGTTGTTGTTGTTATACTGATTAATCTCTTTGCTAGTATTAAGACTTCAGTTCAGTTCAGTTCAGTCACTCAGTAGTGTCCGACTCTTTGCAACCCCATGAATCGCAGCACGCCAGGCCTCCCTGTCCATCACCAATTCCCGGAGTTCACTCAAACTCATGTCCATTGAGTCAGTGATGCTATCCAGCCGTCTTATCCTCTGTTGTCCCCTTCTCCTCCTGTCGCCAATCCCTCCCAGCATCAGGGTCTTTTCCAATGNTGTTGTTGTTGTTGTTATACTGATTAATCTCTTTGCTAGTATTAAGACTTCAGTTCAGTTCAGTTCAGTCACTCAGTAGTGTCCGACTCTTTGCAACCCCATGAATCACAGCACGCCAGGCCTCCCTGTCCATCACCAATTCCCGGAGTTCACTCAAACTCATGTCCATTGAGTCAGTGATGCTATCCAGCCGTCTTATCCTCTGTTGTCCCCTTCTCCTCCTGTCGCCAATCCCTCCCAGCATCAGGGTCTTTTCCAATGTGATACATTTGTTAGATTTTGGTATTAGTTATAACTCTTCTGCCAGAGCAAAGTTTCTAACATAACAGACTTTGTCCTAAAGAACATTGTATCATAGATTGCTAAATTCTGGCTGAATTTTTACTTCCCTTTCTCAATCCCTTTTACTTTTTACTAGGTAACCAACTCTCTGATTCCCCCAAATTTCCCCTATCTCCTCAAAACTCTAAACGCACCTCTTTTATTGATTCATAGTGTGACAAGGGTAGTTTCTGACCTGGCCTCCAGAGAGTCCCACTTCCTGGGAATCATGCCTTCTTGTAATCCCTTCATCTTGAATGGAGAAGGACCTGTGACTTGTTTCTAACCAAGAGAATAGGGCAAAATGCTGGAATATGCCACATCCCTGACTAGGTTACACAAAGTAGTCACTCCCATCTTGTTAACAGACTGCTTACATACTGATAACACAAGTTCCCATATTGGAGAGGCCCACATGCTAAGAAAATGAGGGTGACCTATGTGATCTATGGCCCTCAGTACAATACCCTTTGAAGAACTGAAACACAACCAGATCCTTCCCCAGTCAAATCTTCACATGAGCACTCTGCCCTGGCCAGAGCTTAATTGCAGCCTTCGGAGAGACTGGGAAGCAGAGAACTCAGCTGAACCATCCCTAGATTCCTGACTTACAGAAACAAATAATGTGTATTGTTTTAAGCTACTAAACTTGTAGTAACTTGTTAGTCAGTATTGGATAACTGGTGCTACTGCTAAGTCGCTTCAGTCGTGTCCGACTCTGTGCGAGCCCGTAGACAGCAGCCCACCTGTCCTCATCCCTGGGATTCTCCAGGCAAGAACACTGGATAACGAATACACATCAAATAATAAATTCTCAGGTTGGGAAAAACTTTTTTAAAAATCACACAGTCCAACGTTTTTTAAAAATTAATTGTCACTGGAGTATAGTTGGTTTACAGTGTTGAGTTGGTTTCTGCTGTATAGCAAGTTGAGTCAGTTCTATGTGTACATGTACCCACTTTCTTTTAGATTCTATTCCTATGTAACTCATTACTCATTATTCCTATGTAACTCATTGAGGAGAGTTCTCTGTGCTATACAGTAGGTTCTTATTAGTTATCTCTTCTATATATAGTAGTGTGTATATGCACACAGTCCAACCTTACATTCTAATGTGACTCTCCACCTAATGCATGTCTAACTTATGTTTAAATAGCACAGGTGACATAAAAGTTACTACTATAAAAAGTAGTTCATTCCACCTTGAGGAAATTATAACTTTGAGGAAACTTTTAACTTTAATAAGTTCAATATTTTATTCACAGATCCTGAATCTTGCCTCGGTGTTATATCCAGTTTTTATAAACATGATAAGCCTTAAATTATTCCCAGTTATTCCTAACATGTTGTGGTTTTTTTGCCTTCTTTCATTATCTTTGTCCCCTTTGTCTTAGCAAGGTGCCCATAAATGACCTTAACATTAAGGTTTGATTTATGTAGTACAAAGGAATGGGGCACTATCATTTAGAGTAATTGATGAGCCCACTGTTGAATTTGTTCATTCATGTTGGACTCACTGTCCAAGAAAATCTTTGTTTTTATCTTACAGGAGCTATACTAAGTCCTGTCATTACTATGTTATATTTACCTTGCTTAATTTCAGTTTATTTGTTCACACCAAGAAGTTGAGGTCTTCTTTGGTACTAATTTATCACCTAATATAGTTTCCTTTGACCCTAATTGCACATTATCCACAGATTGTTAGACATTTTTATAACTTTATCTACACTTTGAATATAGTGTTAACATGTGGTTAATCATTTTTATGATTGATATCTATTTATTCATTAGTAGTTCTTAAATAATTTTCCTTGTGCAAACTATTACAATAGCTTTTTAATTGTTGTCTCTATCATTTATCCATGTACTTCCCTGGTGGTTAAGTGATAAAGAATCTGCCTGCCAGTGCAGGAGGTGTGGGTTAAATCCCTGGGTCAGGAAGATCCCCTGGAGAAGGAAATGGCAAACCACTCCAGTATTCTTACCTGGGAAATCCCATGGACAGTGGAACCTAGTGGGCTACAGTCCATGGGGTCGCAAAGAGTAGGACATGACTTAGCGACTAAAATAGCAACAATTGTTATCTTTCTTAAATTCCTCCTTTACCAAGCAACCACTTTATAGTTTCCTATTTTCTACTGTCTTAAAGCTTATCTTTTATTTGTTTCAACAAAGTCAGCACAGTTCTTTAACTATCTGCCACTGAAGTCTTTTGGGGTTGCAAATCTAGTTTCCTTATATTCCTGGTTTTCTCTGTGTATAGAATATTATATTTAAAAATTATTTGTGGAAATAATTTGAGGCCCACAGATGAAGGTACTTAACTCCAGAGAGAATTTTTTTCTGTTTTTGCTAGGCTTCTGGGGGACAGTAACATCCTAAACTGTGAGTATAAATCTTGAGATAACAATTAAATCAGAGGCTTTAAGTTTTCTTCTGGGCTGTCTCCCTTCTGATTCATGCCTATCCTGAATGTGCAGCCCTCTGGAAGAGGGTTCTTAGTTTATTGAAAGGAGGGTCTTCTACTAGATTCTCCACTGAGTCATCTCCCTTGTCCAACAAGGCCATCAAAACAAAGTTTCTGATTTATCCAGATAGGGAAATGCCTTCAAGTCAAAAACAGTTTCAATGTCCACTTCCCTTCTGTATCCATTACCTTCCAGAGCTCTCATTTTCCTTCAATTTTGGTTTCTTTAAAAACCGTCTTATCTCTTTAATGATTTTAAGATGAGGTTCTTTGAGGTATTTTGGTTATTTTTAGCAGGACAGTTGATTCAAATATCATAGCCCATCATTACACAGGAATCTGCTTCACTTCAAATCCTCACTCTGTTACTTTATATCTGTATGCCTTTGGATAAATCATTTAAGCTACATGAACTTCAGTTTCCTCATCTGTAAAATAGGAATAATAGTAGTACCTATATTACAGGATTACATGTGAAGACTGTAGTATTCAGGCACATAATATGTATTCAATAAATGTTAGCTATTATTAATGTGTATTTTCATATCATCTTATTTATTTCCTTTAGGGCACTTACCACTCTCAAAGACTGCCTTGTTTAATTTTTACTGTTGTTATTTTTTCTTTCAATAAAATGTAAGTTCCATATTTTACTATTTAGCACTATAAATTGAGCCACATCATTTAAAATGAATTAATGAATATATTTAAGTTTTTCACCAAAACAGGCCATTTTATGTGAAAAAATAATGTCTATTCTATAGTACATTCTTTTTAAAAAATAGAAAATTAAAAACCCACCTTAATCCAAGAAGAGTAGAAGAATAATTAGACTAGATTTTATAATTTAATTGCCAAAATCACTTGGATATATCAGTACATTACTTATGTGTTTGGACAAACAATGATCCTCTTAAAATTTTAAAAACCACAATCCCTTAGTTCAAATAACCTTTAAAACTTACATGTGTTCTCATTTATAGAATATATCAGTCTTTCACCATTTATTACAATTCTAGTGATTTCTTATTCCATGAAGCCATTACTCCATTCACAGGAACTGAGAAGTAGTCAACATTAATTTCTTACATGAGAAACTTTTGATAAAACCAATGCATTATGCATGCTATTCTGTGCCAGTGAATGGAATGGAATGAACCGTAAATATGTCTGATTGTGTGAGTGCCTCTCTGTGGGTGGAGACGCCACTTGGATTATAATTCACTGGGTGAAAACTTCCCTATCATCTCTATCTTCTCCTCATTCAGAGTCTGAGAAGGATATGGATCATGTTAGATGTGATATTGGGCTTATCTTAAGAAATGCTCCTCACTCTCTGACTTGGACACAGATGTCTCTGTTCTACTATCCATGGGGAGAACAGGCAAAGATTTCCTCTGCAAAGAGGGTCCAGGAAATCCCATACTTCAGGGAGTCCTCCTCAAGCTCTCTTTAGTTGCTTTCCACTGGGCAACTTTATTGGCTCTAATTATTATTATTATTATTTTTTTAGTTGGTATAGTGGGCTATCTAAAGAGCCTCTTGATGAAAGTGAAAGAGGAGAGTGAAAAAGTTGGCTTATAACTCAACATTCAGAAAACTAAGATCATGGCATCCAGTCTCATCACTTCATGGAAAATGGATGGGGAAACAACGGAAACAGTGACAAACTTTATTTTGAGGGGCTCCAAAATCACTGCAGATAGTGACTACAGCCATGAAATCAAAAGACACTTGCTCCCTGGAAGAAAAGTTATGACCAACCTAGTAAAGTAAGTCGGGGAAGGCAATGGCACCCCACCCCAGTACTCTTGCCTGGAAAATCCAATGGACAGAGTACCCTGGTGGGCTGCAGTCCATGGGGTCGCTAACAGTCGCACAGACTGAGCGACTTCAGTTTCACTTTTCTCTTTCATGCATTGGAGAAGGAAATGGCAACCCACTCCAGTATTCTTGCCTGGAGAATCCCAGGGATAGGGGAGCCTGGTGGGCTGCCGCCTGTGGGGTCACACAGAGTCGGACACGACTGAAGTGACTTAGCAGCAGCAGCAGTAAAGTAAGTAAATGTCGCTCAGTCGTGTCTGACTCTGTGCGACCCCATGGACTGTAGCCTACCAGGTTCCTCTGTCCATGGGATTTTCCAGGCAGGAATATTGGAGTGGATTGCCATTTCCTTCTCCAGGAGATCTTCCCAACCCAGGGATCGAACCCAGGTCTCCCGCGTTGTAGGCAGACGCTTTACCGTCTGAGCCACCAACCTAGACAGCATATTAAAAAGCAGAGACATTACTTTGACAACAAAGGTCCATCTATTCAAAGCTATGGTTTTTCCAGTAGTCATGTATGGATGTGAGAGTTGGACTATAAAGAAAGCTGAGCGCCAAAGAATTGATGCTTTTGAACTGTGGTGTTGGAGAAGGCTCTTAAGAGTCCTTTGGACTCTTTGGAGAGTCCTTCTCCCATGCGTGAAAGTGAAAAGTGAAAGTGAAGTCGCTCAGTCGGTCTGACTCTTCGCGACCCCGTGGACTGCAGCCTACCAAGCTCCTCTGTACATGAGATTCTTGAGCTGTTGCCAAATACAATCTGAAGCTATTTGTTATAGTGAAGACTTTGTCTATTGTAAGTAATAGGAAACCTAAATCAAGCTGACTTGATCAGGGGCTACCAGTTGGACCGAAATCTGGCCCAGCTGGATCCAGGCTCACATAATTAAGATTCTTTCTCCATCTCTTGGCTCCGCCCATCCTTGGAAGATACAATGCTCTGATTGGGCAAGTCTCCTATATACTCTCTTTGGCACCGGAGTTCACTGACCTCAGTCACCTAGACTGAGTGTGGAAGGGTGGTTTCTAAAGGAGGATGTGGGCTTTGTCTGAGAAGATGAGGGAAAGGATTCTAGGCAGGCAAAACCAAGTTGCCTAGGTTGTACAACAAATTTGTGTTGAAATTTTAGTCGATTAATAGCAAGTATTACAGAGAAAGAAAAATGTTTTTCAGAAATCAAAATAAAGAATTCTGAATCAACATTAATTTATTTTGAAGTTAATATTTTTTCTTAATATACCAGTTAAGTTTGAGAGTTAAGATTTTAATCTTATGTCTAATCATTCCAAAAACTCATTCTCTTTCTAAACAGAAGAGATTTGTGAATTCACACATGTTTAATCTTCAAATGTAAATTGAAAGATGAATGAAATTGAAACCAGAGACATTATGTATATTACCAAATCAAAATGATGACTGATTAGAGCTAACAAAGCAAGATTGTTGAGTGGAACTATCCGTTATGTTCTATCAAAGTGGCAATTAAAAAGCTCAGATGTAGTCATATAAATTGGTTGGGTTCATATCAACATTTCTGTCTCCTTGTCAGAAAAAACAGTTTAGTTAGGGAGTTGGCTTCATGTATTGGAAAGTAACAGTTTCTCTTAACAGCTTGTATTAAAATCTTCCAGTCACAAGATACTGAATGAGCTGAGTTACTGGAAAAATTCCAAAAAGAGTTCTTATGGAATGAAAGGCATACTTCAGATAGATTTCTAACTGAACTTTTTATTTATTGTGAGTTCGGGAATTCACCCTTTTAAGAACCAGGTCTCTAGACCTGCATGAATTTGAGACTGCTTCATTTTCATTGGCACAAAGACAAACACATTAGTTCCTTATCCCAGAATAACAAGACATCCTTTATTTCAAATAGAAGTAACTTGAAAACATTGCAGTAATTTATAGATACTATGTAATTCTAAGACACCTTGTTATTCCAAAGACTGAAGAAAAATTAGCTATTTAAGAGGTGGTTTATTTGAATCAAAATTATGGCATTGCTTTGCAGGGAGTTTCTTGCATCTCATGCAGACCCAACTCCTTTTTAAGTTATCACCTGAGGAGTTGTGCAATGTTATAGTCAGTGCAGATGGCAAATCCTGATGGGAGTGAAGATCTTAATCAAATGAAGAGGTATCTTAAAAAAGCCCAATCTGTTCTCTGCCATCTTTTAATCTCTTATTAAGCAGGTTGCATCCATCACCAGAATGTACAATAATAATGTTATTGATATTAAGAGAAGAACCTCTGTATCTGAAACTAAAACTGACTGTGGCCTTTTCTCTCTTATAAGGAAGAGGTGACATAATTCATTTCAGTGGAGAACCCAATCTCTAAAAATCTTTATGTGGATCCTTTCTCCCCACATAGGAGGGAGGATGGGAGAGGAGAATGGAGGATGGGAGGAAACTTTGGCAGATGGGAGAGGAGAATGAGACCTGGAGCAGGGACCCATCATTCATAGTCTGGCCATTCATAAGGGTTGTTGTTGTTGCTTCCAGTTGTTTGTGGCAGCCAAAGAGGGAGGCAGAGACACAGCTGGGCAACCTGGTAGGAAGCTAGAGTTAGTGAAACAAGAAAGAAAGCCTAGCATTGTATTTTAAGTTGTCTGTCTTAGAAATCTGTGCTGTAACCTTCTTGCCATTCCTTGGAATCATTAGTAATAATTTGCTGTACATAAAAATGCATTGATTTCTTAAGGGAGAGGGTGTGGTTGGAATTCAAGGGAAAATAGCCTAAGTTTCACCTCTAAGGTACTGTGAATTGAAGAAATGGAGATAAGATTTCAATGAGACTGAGAGCTCTGCAGAGTAAGAACTCAGAGTCACAAATACAGTCCAAGGTTGGTACAGAAATTCTGGGGAGGAAATGGGATGGTGGCTTGAGTTGACATCTGGTTTACTAACATACTCGTGATTATCAGTGAGAGATTTACTATGTACCGAACTTTGGACTGAGAGATCACGCATACTCTCTTGAAACAATTCCGTATGGTTTTAATCACTTTCTGTCTTTGAGATGAAGAAATCAAGGCCTAGCAATGTTAAATAGAAGTGAAGTGAAGTTGCACAGTCGTGTCCGACTCTTTGCGACCCCGTGGACTGTAGCCCACCAGGCTCCTCTGTCCATGGGATTCTCCAGGCAAGAATACTGGAGTGGGTTGCCATTTCCTTCTCCAACTTGGTCATAAATACTGAAGCTAACTAGAGAGCGTCGATCTGCATGACAAAAAAGCCATGTTTTTAACTAGCAATTTATACTACCTTTCTGGGATCCTCATCAGCTCTAGAGTATTGATTGATATGCTCTCTTTGACACACACTCCTTTCCCTTAGTATAAATAATTAAGTAGTGCCTTTAAATGTTGCCTCAAATTCCTAGATCTTTTTTAGTCTTAAAAGAAATCACTATTATCTACTTAGTATGTGTGGAAGGAAGAAGTCTAATACCTGATTCCTAGCCTTAGGAGAATTATAATCAAGTTGGATAAAAAAGTATTCAAATGAAAACAGTACGTGAGATTCCAAACTAAAAACCAAAAGACTCAGCTAATGTGGGGTACTATAAAGTTATGGAGAAAGATATTATGGAATTCCTGGGTCAGCTCCTCAGAAGCTATGTGGATCTGGGCAAGTCACTTAACCTCCCTCACTCACAGTTGCCCGTTGGCGATATGGGAGTGGTCATAGCTCTTGCTTTTACCCACCAGAGCACTGACATGAGTCTTAAGTGACATGACAGATGGGAAGCTGCTTTGTAATCGGCAGAGTTGGATCAATTCTAGTTATTTTAAAATTTGAAGGCAAACACGATTCTCCCCCAGATATTTAAAAATAGCTCATCTTCTACATCAAAGGTCAAGTGTCAGAAGATAAGACTGTAATCAGTTCATTCAAATGAGACATCACTTCTACTCTGTCACTCTTGTGGAGAGAATTATTGGCAGGACACAGCAGGCAGCAATTGTAACAAGGAGCAATAATGCCAGTGCACAGAGAAAAAAGAGCAAACTCAATCAACTTAGACCCTCACCTCCCCTCGCAATGTCCTCTCCTCTGCTGGTTATGGAACCAGAAAGTCTTATGCCCTGCACGTTTCTCAAGTATGCTCTTTTTTCCACTCCATCACCCCTGCTTTCCTCAGGCACTCACTGCCTCTAGCCAGGGTATTGCACCAGCCAATACATCCATGTTCCCCATCAAGGTTTTCTTCCTAAAATTAAAATTGTGTTCAAGTCACTCTTAAGGCTTAAATCCCCAGAATGCCTTCGCAATCTCTGAATAAAGGGTAGAACTGAAGCTCAGCAGACTCCTTTACAGTTTTTCTCTCTGGGCATTTCTTCAGTTGCACTTTACAGTCCAGCTTGACTCTCTATCTTGCAGCTCTTCAAATAAGCCGCAACCCAGCCACACCTTTCCATTTCTTTCCCCTTTGTTCTTCCAATTATTTTTCACCCAGCCATCAACAATCAGTGCAAAAGCAGCTTCCTCTTCAAAGCCTTCTTCCCCATATTCTCCCATCCTATCAGAACACCACATACACCCAGAAAAAGTTAGGGTTCTCTCTGACCCACCAACACATTATGCGTGCTCCTCTTACAGTATTTTCCACAGGGAGCATCACTGTTTACTTTTTGGTCTCCCCCACTAGACTGTGAATGCCCTGAGGTAGAGATTTCCTCACATTTGAATCCCTGCCCTTAGTATGGAATGCCTATAACAGCTCCTTAATAGGCATTGCATGAATAAGTGTATTAACCCGAACTTAAAAGATCTCCATATTAACACAGTTTTTTTTTTTAATGACTGCATTAGCAATATATTATAGAAGCACAGCTTGCTTGTAATTTTCTGTCTCATGTACTCAGCATGGAAATTTTTTCAATCAGAATAACTGAAGTTGTAATTATTTAAAAGAGGTGACATGAGCTAAATGGATCCTTGCGCTTAGAAAAATATAAGAGAGTGCAATGATTAACAGAAAAATCCCACCAAGACATTTCTTTATCCTCATTTTCATGTCAAATCTCGTTTTGGAACCTGCAGTAAAGTTTTGACTCTATTAATTATGACATTACTGCCTGCTGCTATTAACTTAAGGACAATGTCAAAAATGCTAAACTGTGAAAACCAGCAGGGGGAAAGGAGCATGGAAAATGGAATGGTTGAGTATGAGAAACTCTCTAAAGGAAGAAATTCAGTGCCCAGAGACCATTATCTGGTAGAAACATTTATCTGACTGTGGGTATAAGCCAAAGACATTTAATTTACAGTAGGCAGAGTAGAGGTCAGTGCCAGACATAACTTAGCTGCTTTTTCTGTGTAATGGCAAGTATCATAGAATTCTACTGGAAAAATAAGTGAGATGCATTAACCAGTGACTTACAATTTATTGTAGGCTAAGTAATGACCCTGAGGGGCCATGACATCCAAATTGGTCCAGCTTTTTTTATTAGTAGGATTTTTTAGAAAGGGAAATTGGTAGCCTTTTCCCCTTTCTACATTTTTTAGTGGCTTCCTTAAGTAGCATATTCTACTGAAGCCTGTGAATAATGTCTTACTTTCTTATAAGGCTGGAATTGTTGCTCTTTTTAAAAGGATAGTGGGAATCTACTGATGAAGGGTAGGGCAACATGACATCTTTCCTTTTCATCAGCTTTCAGTACTCTAACCTGTGCCCTATCCATCCTGGGGCTGAAACGCTGCACCTGTTTCAGACACCTCCCATCATCTCAGCCTTCCTACTGCTCCAGCCTTTACAGGGTTGCCTTGCAGCACAAGGTGCTTTGAGCATCTCCCACCTAATGCTGTGGGGCTTCTCTGATGCCTCTACATGAGAAGCCGGTGGGACCTACAGGACTCCCACCTGTGTCTTAAAAGTGTGCCTAGAAGCAGGGTAACAAAATTCCCCTCTTTTTCATCCCTTGGGTGGATAGATCTGGGACTCTTTCTTTTGGGTTAGCCAAAAAAGTTCATTCGGGTTTTTCTGAAGGATGTTACCAAAAAAAAAAAACTCAAATGAACTTTCTGGCCAACCCAGTAAATGGTTCCACAGGTAGTGCCAGTGGCAGCAAGCTCCCGTTGCCCACAGTGGCGACCAGCTAGACTACACACCACTGTGTTGGCTCGCCTCCCTCCCGGTTTCACTCTACCCAGTTCCTCACTCTTGTTCTTTGAGATCATGAAACTCTCCCATCGCCAATCCCCCATTTACTCTTTTTCTGTGGTAACTTTGGGAATCACACAGGAAGATGATGACATCAAATTTGGATGAGCTTAGGGCTCTGAATGGGCTTCCCTGGTGGCTCAGATGGTAAAGAATCTGCCTGCAATGCGGTAGACCTGGGTTTGATTCCTGGGTTGGGAAGATCCCCTGGAGGAGAACATGGCAACCCACTCCAGTATTCTTGCCTGGAGAATCCCCATGGACAGAGAAGCCTGGCAGGTCAGGAAGAGTCAGACACAACTGAGCAACTAAACACAACACACAGAGTTCTGAATGGCTGAGTGGAGATGAATCCTTTCTTCACCCCACACTGCCAGCCCTATCACATTAGATTGGGATATAAATGAATAATTATAAATATTGTATTAAGCTACTGAGGCCTGGAGATTGCTTGTTATAACTGAGTGTTATTTACCCTAATGAAGCCCTCAGTATTGTGCGTAGGAATTCTCTTACCTAAAATGAATACTCTCTTCCCTCCCTTTTTTCCTCTGTTCAAAATCCTTTCAATATGTAAAAACCCAGCTGGAATCCTACCTAATCCACAACTTTTTGATGACCGCAACAGCTCATGGTGACCTCTCTCTTCGCTTAACTCCTGGGGCACTGTTTTCCTATTTGGATCTTAGATAAGTACTGCTTTCTTATTTGCTTTTCATGTGCTACTTGTCCAGCTGGATTATAAATTATAATGACACTGACCCTGAGGGGCCATGACACCCAAATTGGTCCAGCTTTGTAGAAGATTACTACTACTAATACTATTATTATTAGGCCCCTAAGGCAATTACTACCAGTGTAGGTAGGTGGCACATTAGGAACGAAAAGTCAGAAGTCACATAAGGCTTAGAAGTCCTATAAATATCATTGTATGATTCTAGCTTGGGCTAAATATAAGAATTCGGCCCCAGTAATTCTGGCTCACAAGCACAACAATATATTCTCTGAGGATAAAATTAATTTCTATATATAAATGAGTCGTTCAGAAATACATTTAATTTGCTTTTTTTCCTCAAGGGCTAATTAATGTTAGCATTTCCTCCACCTCTCCTATAAAAGCATATTGAATAATATCCCAGGTTGTGAAAAGAAGGATTAGAATGTGAGACCTCTTTGAAATTCCCCACAATACTGATTTTCTGTCACCCATATTTAGCTTTTGCTTTGAAATGAAAGTCAGCAGTTTAGTACAATTTGTACTGGACTTTATAAGTCTACTTTTTCTATAACAACAATAATAATAAATATTAATGCTTCTTTCCATTCTGAATTTCCTCTTTCTGACCCTAAATGTTAAACAGTGATATTCATATTTTTTTTCTCTTTTTCTAATTGTGAAGAACAAACTGCTGAAGTTTATCATTTCAGGTAGCCATGACTTATTTTGAAAATAAGCAAAGGGAATTTTTTGGAATAACTGTTTTAAGTCTAAGGATTAAGAACTTGAATCAGACACATGTTCACAAATTGTATACAAGTTGCTATTTGAAGATACTGGAAACCATTATAACTGGAAAGAAAAGATTACATTTTTATGTTATTGAACCATGCCTGTTCAGTAATACAGATACGTTTGACATCCTTATTCACCCAGCGGGGCTTAGTGCTAGCAATTTGCTTTTCTGTCCGGTCAATGCTCTTTCATGAGCTGGAGAGAATACTCTGCAATTGTACAGTTCATGCCCTCCAGGTTTTAGTTTTTCTCCACTGAAGCTAGATCAGTGTCTGCCGGCTGTACCAGTACTTCTAACAAGCACACAGGATCAGTCTCATCCTTTTCAAGTCCCAAGTGCGACATGTTAATGATGAAGAATAAAATTTCTAGCCTTTCAAGGAATAGCTTGAAATAACACAGCAACATGGGACAAGTATCTAAAAAGCAAAGAAACATTTTTATGGGCAGTCTATCACCATTGCATTTGAATTTCTTAGCAGCCATAACTTAACCTCTGGTTGACATGAAGGAAGGACAAGAACTAGGATATAAATATACTGATTCATATATTTTCCTCCCCTAAAAACTCTAATGTGAGACTTGCCTTTTAATATCTGGTTAAGTTTTTTGTTTTTAAATATAGCCACCATTAAAGATTTTCTACAGAGGTTTTCAAAATGTAATTCTCAAAACCACAGGTTTTCCATGGTGGTATATCAGGGCTGCCAAAATCGCACACACGTGTGTGTGTGTGTGTGTGTGTGGTGGGGGGTTCCTTCCCTAAAGAGTTTTGCTCTTTATGTTTTACATTTGGATTTCTATATAAAAACTTACAACTAAAAAAGAATGGATTCTGAGGGGAAAATTTTTTTTAATCCTTGAATCATGGAGACATCGTTTTTTTCCCAAGGAAAATCTTTTTTTTTTTTTTGCATTGAAATAACCAAAATTTGATGTTTCAGGAATGTGTGGGTAATATCTGCCTGGGGTCTAGTTTTCTTTCCTGGAGCTTTCCGGGTGGCATTAGTGGTAAACGACCTGCCTGCCAATGCAGAAGGCATTAGGATCTGGGTTCGATCCCTAGGTTGGGAAGATTCCCTGGAGAAGGGCCTGGCAACCCACTCCAGTATTCTTGCCTGGAGAACCCCATCAACAGAGGAGCCTGGCGGGCTACAGTCCATGGGGTCACAAAGAGTTGGACATGACTGAAGTGACTTAGCAAGCACATACACAAGGCACAGAGGTTCTCTGAATTCTGTGCCAGAATAGGAGCTGCTCTGGTGAAGGTGCCTAAACATCGCACCACCCCACCACCACCCAGAGAAAGCATTATAGATTTTTATCCAAATTCTATTCGGCTTTCATCAGCGGTGCACCATTTCATTAATACTAGTACAATAGAGACAATAAGACCCTCTCAATATATTTTAAAAATAATAACAGCTATCATTTATTGCATGTTTTATGCCATGCTCTTTGGTAAAGTGCTTTGTGTATAATGAGAATTGATTTGAAGGAAATTTTTTAAAACTTTCCCAAGCTCACACCCCTAGTAAATCATAAAGCTGAACTTTGAGCTAACGTCTATCATCTCAGCACCCAAGTTTTGAATCACTAAGCATTTTTCCACTAAATGCCGTGAATTGTACTGGGCACTGGAATACGCCCATTAAATAGGTCTTCCAACTCCAGACTTCCTGCCTTGAACTTATGGAGTTCAACAGAGACATGTTGAACAAACATGTATGAAGGAGTCTGTTAGCTCAGCTCTCATCTGTTGTGTGCACAGGGGCTATTGTTTGCCAGCAACCAACTGCAGAGCTTTCTTCTGGGAAATGCTCCTTTCCCTACTCTAACCTTGTGCGAATATGTGCTGCCCTTCACTTACCCATTCCACTCTCCTGCCTCCTCTGATTGGCCCACGTGGCCCTGCTAAGAGATGATTGCAATGGATTTGGGTCCAGCTGGGTGAATAAAGCCTCTGCCAATCAAAGTCCTCCCCTCCGATCTTGCAGCTGGGACCTTAGTCTCAGTCTCCCTCTGGTGGCAAGCTAGGAGAAGTCTGGCATGAAAGCATCTATTGTTTCTGTGTTAGGTCTGACCTGCAGTCAGAAACCGAGAAATTGAGAGATTGAAATCATGAGAGAAGGAGAGATGGTAAGAATGGCAGAGTTTGAGACCTGATATCAAGTTGTTCTCAAGTCCCATCTCCACTCTTTTCCTTATATCCCCTTTGCCAACTAATTTGGTTTAGTCACTTCCAACCAAAACAGTTCTTATCAAGATGGCAGGTTCAGTCCCTGGGTGGGAAACATCCCCTGGAGAAGGGAATGGCAACCCACTCCAGTATTCTTGCCTGAAAAATTCCATGGATAGAGGAGCCTGGCTGGCTACAGTCCATGGGATTGCAAAGAGTCTGACAGGATGGCATACACACAAGACAGCGGGTTTATAAAAATTCTCATGTTAAGTTCATGTTTATACTGAGAGAAGGGGAAAAATACTTTCTGTCTTTCACCTGTATATGGCATATGCTTTCTTATCGCTAAGCTTAGACTCCACAGCTCTAGACGAAGGATAATGGTAAAGATCAACAGAGTAGAGAGGCAAATTTTTGGAATTTCACCAATAGCACGTCTATTTTTGTTTTATATTCCTTGTCAAGACTTTTATATTGCAAGGAGACTTTCCTGACCATTCAATGGCGAGAAATAACTTTTTATAGTATCATATATTTCTACATAATAGCTGGTAATAAAGTTTTTATTCTAAAGAACTCTGGGACACATAAATAGACATTCCTTGCTACTCTGGACATGAGGAAATGAACTGAGCTTAATTTAATTCATTGAGCTGAGCTTAATTTCATTCATTATTAAATTATTCTGCAATAATTAAATAATTGCTATAGTAGTACTATTAATTATTGATTTATGTAATAGATAAATTAGGAGATAATGCTTCATTTTATAAGCAGTTCATCATAGAATTGCTGCAAATACTGATTTCAGAGTATAAAACACTGCCCTGATAATTTACAAAATCTCTTGTGGAGAACCAAAGATCATAGTGAGTCCACATACATTTAATTGACACACAACTTATTAAAAATGTATTTTTTAAATGAAGCTAGACTGCTGAGCACAGGTGGGAGCCAAAATCCAGCCCTCACTTCTCACCCTAAGCCATGTGCCCATCAGGCTGCCTGCACTCTCTCAATGGCACCAGTGGTGGCCCTCCTGAAAGCAAAGCAAACTTTCCTGGGACCTAAAACTCCCTGAAAGAAAGATGCATTCTTCTGAAACACAAAACAGGTAATAATGGCAGAAATAACATTTTCCCTATAAAAGTGATGCACATGAATGCCCAATAAGCGCCTATTAAATAAGCACCTTATCAAATAAGGAAGGTAATGGTTTTCTTGATAATATGCCAAAAGGAAAGTGATAGCAAATGACTTAAAGTGTATGTTCCGATTTATTTTAATGGCTTATTTCTTCATTATAGCTGTGAGTGTGCGTGTGTGTTGTCTACTCAACAGCATGAGGATTGATGACTATCGTTGTATCTCTTCCCTTGGCGGATAGGGACACCAGAAGAGTAAACACTTATTTTAACTGAAAATTTTTTTTCTTACTTACTATCAACATTTCCCTCCTCCATCTCCACCCTCACAGCTGCTCTGATCCTTACGGAACATATGGCTGATGGGAGAAGTAGCCCCAGTGAGTTGAATAATCACATCCCTATCAGTGGGGTTTCAGTTTATCAACATTGACAATAAATTTCTCTCTGTGACTCACTATATTTTGCTTTTTTATACCACAGAAAGGTCCTGGACGTGCTTACGGTGCTTTCTATAAATAACAGCCACACATTCCAGCTTTCGAAGGAGCACATTCTGCTAAACATAGACTGTGGAGACAAGCAATCCCTGTTTTTCTGGCTGTACATCATGGGTGCTAATTCAGGCTCAGTTTTCCTTAATCTCAGCTTGGCCTTGGTTGTTTTGGGTCCTTTCACAAAAGTCACCGTATCACTTCTAATGCCCCATGGTTAATACCCAGGCCAGTAGCATCTACAGCCCAAGGATGCTGGAGCCTCATGGCTGCCATCACCATTAGCTAGCTGGATGGACCACACTGTTGTTAAACAGTCTCACAGACATTCTAAGTCAAAAAACCAGAAGTTTGGGGGTCTCTTGGTAATCACAAGAGCCATAAGCCATTTGAAAGTTGAAGTCTGGGTATTACTGACCTAGAATTTCCAGCTGAGGCAGGAAGACAGACATCTTGGCAAGAATAGCTAGAGTTAGCCCCAGGGCTCTATGGAATATGTCACTAATACAAAAGATTTACAGTGTGATTTACTCAGTTCTCCCAGCCAGTGCCAGGCTAGACTATAACCTGAATATTATGGGACATGACTTGGTTAAATCTTTTCTTGCGTTTTTGCTTGCTCCTTTTTTTTTTTTTTTTTTAACTTTTACTTTTTTTGAAAGCATCTGCCATTCAGCAGGAGAAACATGAAACAGAAGTCTTTTGGTTTATTTTGGATACATGTTTTAAAGACCTAGCACCTTTCTTTCTATAACATTCCACTTAGCTCTAAAATGCCAGCAGGCCCATCAGTCATACCAGATCTTTCACCAGAGTATTAGTGTTCCATGCAGTGTTTTTCAGTTTACAAAAGGTGACAGCATGTCCAGTCCATCACTGAGCCCCGGAACAACCCTATGGTGTGGTAAGTGTTATTCCCATATGAGAATTGAAGAAACTGAAATTAGATCAGTTTTATGACTAGTTCACAGAGGACAGCCAGAACCCAACCCCAACTCTAGTTCTCTTTCTGTTTTAACCAGAGCATTTTTTGTCTTTAGAACTGCTGTGACTTGGGTGATACAGAGGGTGCTGGATCAGAGCCCAAGGACTTCCAGTAAGTCGCTCCTTGCTAGCCAGACGAACTTGTAATGGTTGCTTAATCTCTCAGCCTTGATTTCCTTTTCTGTAAAATAAAATCCTTTTTTTGCTCCCATACTTGACAATAGGCAAACAAGATCATCAGGAATCTTTCTCCATGAGCAATACAAGTGTGATAGGTGCACTTTACATGCAAAGGAAAATAGAGAAGTTGATAAAGTTTTCTCTTTCTGAGACTTTCTTCTCTGTCTTCATTTCTTTCTTTTACTATTCCTTTAGTCTGCTGCAATGGGTGGATTATTTACTGCCATTCAAGTTTGCAGTTTTGTTATCTGCTAAGTGAAGAAATTGTGCTTTTCTCATATGATTTTATTGAGAGTTATCACTCTGTCCTCTCCAGGTAAATCTTAATGCAGCATGTCAATATAGTTCAGCAAAATCTTATGGAAAGTTATATTGACTTTTGGGGATTTTTGAGGGGTTTTTCCTTTTTTGCATTTTTATTTTAGGTTAGTCTTACAACATTTTTTGGCTTCTGTGTTTTGGTTGAGAATAGAGATGCCAGTATTTTTTTCATTTCTAAACCTCAGCTCTAACCTTGTCATACATGTGAAACTGATCTTTACTAGAAACGTATGGAGAAAAAAAGGCTTTCCTGGGTCACTCTCATGTAAGGCAATTGATTGGCTCATACAGTTAGATCAGAGATTATCAAAGTATCTTCCCTGGACCAAGAGCATCAACTGGGAGCAAGTTAGAGATGCAGTCTCAGGTGCCACCCAAATCCTGCTGAGTTAGAAACTCTTGGGTTGGGACAGCAAAATCACTCTGAGGTTTGAGAACTCCAGAGAATAGATAATTGTCCTATTAGAATATATATTTTTTTACTCTTAAACTCCTCAGCATGGCTCTGTGCAAGTGAAATCACAAAGGATATATGTTAGTGGAATGGGAGAAACTTTATGTAGGGCCAATTAAGGCCCTGCTATAACTAGGGAATAATAACTAGCTACATTGTTATTCTCTGTTATCTCTTTAATTGCCTTATCACTACCTTAGACATAGGTTATGAATGTCCTTTTCTTTATTTTAAATATGTATGAAATCTTTATCTAACAATTAGCATCAGTACATTTGTATAAAATTTACAAACCTAAATCTTAAGATATTTGTAAATACCAAGCTATGTTTGAACCTTAGTTCAATTCTGCTGAACTGAGGCTTGTCATTTTTTAGTAATCATCTCTTTGGGCTGTTACTACATGGTAAATCCCATTTTCTCTTTTAGTTCTTGAGTGATGCTGGGCCAATATGATCTATTCTTCCAAATGTCTTTCCACGTTGCCGATTGCTATTCCATACAATTTTGTAAGAGACCAAGCCTAAGTACCCCAAGGAAAAAGTACCTTTCAGAGGCACTCCATTTGGTCGGTTAATTCAGTTAATAGCAGTCCTTTTCTGGGGAAAACATGTTCTGTTTTGATTAGCACTTTAGTTTTCAAGGTTAATGTTCACAAGCTTCTCAAAGATGAGGTTCAGCCTTGTGTGTGGTCATGCTTAGTCGCTTCAGTCATGTCCAACTCTGAAACACTATGGACTGTAGTCTGCCAGGCTCCTCTATTCATGAGATTCTCTGGACTAAAATACTGGAGTGGGTTGCCATGCCCTCCTCGAGGGGATCTTTGCTACCAAGAAATCAAATCCGACATTGCTTACGTCTCCTGCATTGATAGGTGGGTTCTTTATCCCTAGCACCACTTGAGAAGCCCAGAGATTCAGCCTTAACTCATGACAAACATTATTATTCATCTTAGGATGGCAAGAATTTGGGTTGTGCTACTTTGTTATTGTGTGACTTTGAGCAAACTACTCAACCTCCCAAGAACCTCATCTGCAAAATATTAACCTCATAGCCAGAGTTCAAAATCTGGAAGAGAATTTCATTTTTTTGAAAACAAAACTCACCTCTTTCTCCACACCCAAGGTTTTCAGGTTTTTAGAGGAGATGCAACAAAATCACTCTGAGGTTTGAGAACTCCAGAGAATAGATAATTGTCCTATTAGAATATATATTTTTTTACTCTTAAACTCCTCAGCATGGCTCTGTGCAAGTGAAATCACAAAGGATATATGTTAGTGGAATGGGAGAAACTTTATGTAGGGCCAATTAAGGCCCTGCTATAACTAGGGAATAATAACTAGCTACATTGTTATTCTCTGTTATCTCTTTAATTGCCTTATCACTACCTTAGACATAGGTTATGAATGTCCTTTTCTTTATTTTAAATATGTATGAAATCTTTATCTAACAATTAGCATCAGTACATTTGTATAAAATTTACAAACCTAAATCTTAAGATATTTGTAAATACCAAGCTATGTTTGAACCTTAGTTCAATTCTGCTGAACTGAGGCTTGTCATTTTTTAGTAATCATCTCTTTGGGCTGTTACTACATGGTAAATCCCATTTTCTCTTTTAGTTCTTGAGTGATGCTGGGCCAATATGATCTATTCTTCCAAATGTCTTTCCACGTTGCCGATTGCAATTCCATACAATTTTGTAAGAGACCAAGCCTAATTACCCCAAGGAAAAAGTACCTTTCAGAGGCACTCCATTTGGTCAGTTAATTCAGTTAATAGCAGTCCTTTTTTGGGGAAAACATGTTCTGTTTTGATTAGCACTTTAGTTTTCAAGGTTAATATTCACAAGCTTCTCAAAGATGAGGTTCAGCCTTGTGTGTGTTCATGCTTAGTCGCTTCAGTCATGTCCAACTCTGAAACACTATGGACTGTAGTCTGCCAGGCTCCTCTATTCATGAGATTCTCTGGACTAAAATACTGGAGTGGGTTGCCATGCCCTCCTCGAGGGGATCTTTGCTACCAAGAAATCAAATCCGACATTGCTTACGTCTCCTGCATTGATAGGTGGGTTCTTTATCCCTAGCACCACTTGAGAAGCCCAGAGATTCAGCCTTAACTCATGACAAACATTATTATTCATCTTAGGATGGCAAGAATTTGGGTTGTGCTACTTTGTTATTGTGTGACTTTGAGCAAACTACTCAACCTCCCAAGAACCTCATCTGCAAAATATTTACCTCATAGCCAGAGTTCAAAATCTGGAAGAGAATTTCATTTTTTTAAAAACAAAACTCACCTCTTTCTCCACACCCAAGGTTTTCAGGTTTTTAGAGGAGATGCAAGGGAAAACAATAGAGCTTTGATGTCTGTAATACAGGTTTAAGTGGAAATCCTAAACGTTAACACTTTCTACCTTGTGTCTTTGGGCAATTTACTTACTCTCTTTAAACTTTAATGCCCTTATCCTGGTGACTCAGAGGTTAAAGCCTCTGCCTGGAATGCGGGAGACCTGGGTTCGATCCCTGGGTCAGGAAGATTCCCCTGGAGAAGGAAATGGCAACCCACTCCAGTACTCTTGCCTGGAGAATCCCATGGAGGGAGGGGCCTGGTAGGCTACAGTCCATGGGGTCACAAAGAGTCGGAGATGACTGAGTGACTTCACTTTCACTTTCACCCTGTGTCTTTGGGCAATCTGCTTAATCTCTTTAAACTTTAGTGCCTTTATCTATAGAATGATGTAATAATAGCCCTTATCTTGTGGGGTTGGAGAGACAAGTATATGAAATGCTTAGCCTAGAGGAGCTGTCCCACGTTGAAGGTCAGGGACTGCGGCGGTAAGGAGATACCCCTCGTCCAAGGTAAGGAGCAGCCTGAAGAGACAACCCATGCCCAAGGTAAGAGAAACCCAAGTAAGTGCAAGAGGGCATCAGAGGGCAGACACACTGAAACCATACTCACAGAAAACTAGTCAATCTAATCACACTAGGACTAGGGCCTTGTCTAACTCAGTGAAACCAAGCCATGCCTGCAGGGCAAACCAAGGCAGCGGGTCATGGTGGAGAGGTCTGACAGAACGTGGTCCACTGGAGAAGGGAATGGCAAGCCACTTCAGTATTCTAGCCTTGAGAACCCCATGAACAGTATGAAAAGGCAAAATGATAGGATATCAAAAGAGAATCTCCCCAGGTCGTTAGGTGCCCAATATGCTACTGGAGATCAGTGGAGAAATAACTCCAGAAAGAATGAAGGGATAGAGCCAAAGTAAAAACAATACCCAGTTGTGGATATGACTGGTGATAGAAGCAAGATCCGATGCTGTAAAGAACAATATTGCATAGGAACCTGGTGTCAGGTCCATGAATCAAGGCAAATTGGAAGTGGTCAAACAAGAGATGGCAAGGGTGAAA
>SJYX01015612.1:389621-400035 GCA_006410675.1 Oreotragus oreotragus
GAAAAACCATAGCCTTGACTAGGCGGACCTTAGTCGGCAAAGTAATGTCTCTGCTTTTGAATATACTATCCAGGTTGGTCTATCTCAATAAGGCTGTCTAAAGAGCTCAGGTAGCAGCCAGCAGTTCAGGTTCAGATCATACCTCCTGGACCAGTGGTGGTTCAATCCCCACTGTCCTGGGGTTCCAAGGCAGCAGACTCCAACTCTGAACCTCAGTGCAGTTGAGGAGCACAAGCATACTATTATCTGTCATTTTTAATTAATAACTCACAACTGAATACCAACCAAAAACCAACATCTGAGACCGTGTCTGAAGTGCCACTCATACTCTGCTGTAAAGGGCAGTTTTGAGGCACAATATCCAAACTTGGGTAGAAGTCATTCCTCCCCTCCCTTCAAAGTAGCCCCCACATGCCATGGATGGAAGGGGCATGAGCCTGACCAGAGGCTAGGAGTCAAGGAAGCAACAAAGTAGGGACCCAGGGAAGGGTCTGTATCCCAGTCCTCAGTTCTGGTCCTGTAAACAATGAAGACCCCACTGAAGACTTTGGAAGCAGAGAGGTAGGCAGATAAAGGCTAGTCTTTTATTGAATGAGTGATCTGTGCAATTGCCAAGGCCACTATGTACAGAGAAGAGGGGGAGAACTTTATTTCTTGGTCTCTTCCTCCTTGGACAGAGTCTTGATGATTTCCTCCTTCTTGGCCTGGAGCCGCTTTTCAGGGCGCTTGCGGGCTTCCTTGGTCTTAGACCTGCGGGCCTCAGCCTGGTCTGCCAGAAGCTTCTTGCAAGCCTTGTCTGCCTTCAGCTTGTGGATATGTTCAGTGGGAATCCACTTGTTTTTGAACACATTACCCTTCACCTTCAGGTACAGGCTGTGATACATGTGGCGGTCAATCTTCTTAGATTTATGGTATAGTCTGAGCACCCGGCACAGAATTCTCATCCTCCTCATCCAGGTTACCTTCTCGGGCATTCAAGAATTGGCAGTACCCTTTCACTTACCTATACCCATATGCCTGCCCTTCCAGCAAGCTAAGGTATTTTTCCGGCATCGAGCCCAGGAATGAACAGTCACAGGCTTCCGGATGATCGGGCCATCTTTGATCAGCTTCCGGATCTGCTGGCGGGAGTTAGCATTGGCTATTTCATTGGTCTCATTGGGGTCCAACCAGACATTCTTTTTGCCACAGCAAAGTACACTGGAGGCAAGCCTCTTCTGAAGCCTGAGCATACTCATGGCCACGGCTGCAGCTGCAAAAGGAAAGTCTAGTCGTTTCAAACTTGTTGTATAAAGAGGCATGTTAATGATAAAATTCAATTTATGTTTTTATACTGAAGTAGTATATACTACAGAAATTACGGAGAAAAACACTTGGAAAATGTCAGTTAAGAAACTTGCATTAAAGTTCCCTCTGGTCTCATTCAAACCCATGTCTTCAGTAATGTTCACAAGTATTTGCCTGTAACTCCTTAATTTGTATTTCTAGTCTCGATGTATCCTCTAGGCTGCAGGCTGTGTGTATGCTTGACAGCACTACTTGGATGTCTCATATACACCTCATATCCTACATATTCAAAGCTGAGCACAAGGTCACGCTGCCCAGCCCTGGTCCTCCTCCGGTGTTCTCCATCTCAGTGCTCAGTGGAAAACACCACCATCTTCTCAGCTGCACAGTTATCCCTGGCATCTCCCCCCGTCCTCCATCACTCAGTTTTGTTGTCTCTCCTAAACATTAAATCTATCCACTTCTCTTTAGATAGATTATAAGTCAAAACTATAATCATTTCTCCTTTATTGGTAGGGTGATTAACCATCCAGGTTTGCTCAGGACTAAGAAGGATCCCATGATGGGGGATTTTCAGTTTTAAAAAGGATCAGTTCTAGTCAAAGTGAGATGAATTGATCATCCTAACTATTAATCTCCATGATTTCACTTTTGCCTCCCTCCAATCCTTATCTATACTGAAGTCAGCATGATTTGTTTAAACATTACTTCCTACCCAATAGAATGTTTAATAAGACTGACGATATCAAGTGCTGGTAAGGTAATGGAGGAACTAGAACTCTTATACACTGTTTACAGAAATGTAAAATGTACTTTGAAGTAAAAAGTATTTGGGGATGTAAAACTACTTTGGAGAAATGTTGGGCAGTTTCTTACAAAGTAAACATATATTCACCACGCACTCTTACATTTATCCAAGGAAATATATGTCCATAAGAAGACTTTCATATTCATAGATGCTTTATTTAGGATGATCCCAAAGTAGAAACAACACAAATATCCATTAGCAGATTAATGGATAAGCAAGGTGAAATGTATCCAAATAATTGAATGTTGTATTTAGTCACTAATTCAGTCTGACTGTTTTGGGACCTCATGGACTCTAGCTCACCAGGCTCTTCTGTCCATGGAATTTTCCAGGCAAGAATGCTGTACTGGGCTGCCATTTCCTTGTCCAGAGGATCTTCCCAATACAGGGGTCAAACCTGTGTCTCCTGCATTGGCAGGCAGATTCTTTTTCCACTGAGCCACCTCGGAAGCCCCAAAGAATGGAATGTGCATGCGTACTAAGTTGCTTCAGTTGTGTCCAACTGTTTGTAACCCAGTGGACCATAGCCCACCAGGCTCCATTGTCCTTGGGATTCTCCAGGCAAGAATATTGGAGTGGGTTGCCATGCCCTCCTCCAGAGGATCTTCCTGACCCAGAAATCAAACTGGCACTGCTTACATTTCCTGCATTGGCAGGCAGTTTCTTTACCACTAGTGCCACCTGGGAACCCCAAAAAATGGAATACTACTCAGCAAAAAGGGTGGGGTGGGGAAGGCATTTCTGATGCCCATAACAACACAGATGAATCTCAACAACATTCCAGTTTAAAAAAAGAAAAACAGACATAAAAGAGTATATATAGTAAAATAAATTTACATAAAATTATAGAATAGGCAAAAATAATATATATAGTGAGAGAAAGCTGATTAGTGGCTGTCTAGGGCTGGGGAGGTATCACTGATATTATAAAGGGGCATGAGACAATTTTCTGGGGTAATAGAAACATTTATATCTTGATTTTAGTAGTGGTTACCATTATACATACATTTGTCAAAGCTCATCAAACTGTAGTTAGAGTGGGTACATTTTGTTGTATATCAATTATACTTTGGGATTTTAAAAAATAAGTAAATTTTTAAAAATCCTGGAAATCTGATCACATCACCCTCTTGTCTAAAAAACTTCAAAGGCTTCCTATTACTTTTAGAATAAACACCAAAATCTTAGCATCTGGCCTTGCCTGCCTCCCTGATCCCTCTCATGCCGCTTCCCCCATATACTTCCTGTGACCCAGTCCCACAGATCTTTTCTTTCTTTTCTTGGCTCCTCCCTACCTCCCACCATAGGGCCCTTGTACATACTTTTCTTTCTGCCTGGTGTACTTCCCTTACCTATTTCTTTACAACAGGTTACCACATACTCATCCATCAAATAGAAACTCAAATGCCACTTCCTCTAGGAAGCCTCCGACCTCCATATTACTCAGGTCTTCTTATGATACTTTCACTGCATCTTCTGTGCAATAGAAGTGCCTTTATAGCACTTACTGCAATTTGCAATTGTATATTTGTGAGATATTTTGGCTGTCTGCCTTCCCAGTAGACATTAAACCCCACAAGGTTAAGACTGTTTTGTGTATGTGTTAGTCACTCAATTGTGTCTGACTATTTGCAACTCCATGGACTTTAGCCTGCCAGGCTCCTCTGTCCATGGAATTCTCCAGGCAAGAATATTGGAATGGATTACCATTTCCTTCTCCAGAGACTGTTTTACCCACTATTATATCCTCACAATTTGGGGCTTAGTGTAGGACTGGTAACACAAATCTTTTGGACATGTGAATGATCCTGCTACTTATTCTGAAAAACAGACTAATCACCACCTTTGCTGTGTGTGATGGTGGTTGACCATAATCTTTTGTCAAAATACTTGGTATGGCAAAAATAAATCCAGTTGTGTTGGTAAAAGTGGATCCTATTTTTGTTGAATTATGTTGTTTGGTAAGTTACTCACGATTAATAGGATTTAATTCCACCATAGGATTTACCTCCACCATAGTTTGGTGTCAGGTCAAACAACTGGGAGGGAACACAGCCACTCATCAACAGAAAATTGGACTAAAGACTTACTGAGCGTGGCCCCACCCATCAGAACAAGACCCAGTTTCCCCCAGTCAGTCTCTCCCATCAGGAAGCTTCCATAAGCCTCTTATCCTTATCCCTCAGAGGACAGACAGAAGGAAACCACAAGCACAGAAAACTAAACAAACTGATCACATGGACCACAGCCTTGTCTGACTCAATGAAACTATGAGCCATGCTGAGTAGGGCCACCCAAGAGATGGGAATACCAGGCCACCTTACCTGCCCTCCTGAGAAATCTGGATGCAGGTCAAGAAGCAACAATTAGAACTAGACATGGAACAATAAACTGGTTCCAAATCGGGAAAGGAGTACATCAAGGTTGTATGTTGTCACCCTGCTTCTTTAATTTATATGCAGAGTAAAGCATGAGAAATGCTGAGCTGAATGAAGCACAAGCTGGAATCAAGACTGCAGGGAGAAGTATCAATAACCTCAGATATGCAGATAACACCACTCTTATGGCAGAAAGCTAAGAAGAACTAAAGAGTCTCTTGATGAAAGTGAAAGAGAAGAGCGAAAAAGTTGGCTTAAAACTCAACATTAAAAAACTAAGATCATGGCATCCGGTCCCATTACTTCATGGAAAATGGATGGGGAAACAANATAACACCACTCTTATGGCAGAAAGCTAAGAAGAACTAAAGAGTCTCTTGATGAAAGTGAAAGAGAAGAGCGAAAAAGTTGGCTTAAAACTCAACATTAAAAAACTAAGATCATGGCATCCGGTCCCATTACTTCATGGAAAATGGATGGGGAAACAATGGGAACAGTGAGAGACTTTATTTTGGGGGGCTCCAAATTCACTGCAGATGGTGACTGCAGTCATGAAAGAAAGATGCTTGCTCCTTGGAAGAAAAGTTATGACCAACCTAGACAGCATATTAAAAAGCAGAGACATTTGCCAGTTAAGGTCCATATAGTCAAAGGTATGGTAGTAGTCATGTGAGTAGTAGTCATATGAGAGCTGGATTATAAAGAAAGTTGAGCATGAAAGGATTGATGCTTTTGAACTGTGGTGTTGGAGAAGACTCTTGAGAGTCCCTTGGACTACAAGGAGATCCAACCAGTCCATCCTAAAGGAAATCAGTCCTGAATATTCAATGGAAGGATTGATGCTGAAGCTGATACCCCAATACTTTGGCCACCTGATGCAAAGAACTGACATGTTGGAAAAGACCCTGATGCTTGGAAAGATTGAAGTTGGGAGGAGAAGGGGATGACAGAGGATGAGTTGTTTGGATGGCATCACTGACTCAATGGACATGAGTTTGAGCAAACTCTGGGAGTTGGTGACAGACAGGGAAGTCTGATGTGCTGCAGTCCATGGGGCAAGGAGTTGGACATGACTGAGCAACTGAACTGAACTGAACTTCTAACAAAAACATTGCCACTGCAAAAAAACATAAATGGTTCCTTTTTTTCTTATAAAACCACAGACAAAAAATAATAAGAAAGAATCCATATTCCCATTTTTCATTTTAGCTACCCCAAAACTAGAGCCTAAATCAAGACCCAAGTTTTTTGCTCTCTTTAGGTACTTGGGAACTTTTATTCTTGCAGGTCACTTTTATTTTATTGTTATACACCATGTTAAAAATCCTTTCACCAATTTTTGATAGACATGATAAACTTCTATAAAATATATAATCCACTGTTGACAAAAATACTAAATAACTAACATAAATACTTGTGAATATTTGCAAGTCATCAAAGAATGATCTCTTGAAGTCACCTAAAGGACAGGAACTGCCTTCCTGGCTGTTGTGTTTGTACATACCACAAGGCCAGCAAAACACAGTCCTTGATTAGAGTAGAGTTCAATAATATTAGTCCCCAAATGAACAAAGTTCATATAAGAAAATTATGAAGTAATCTGGTAATCTATCTTCTAGCTTTATCCAAAATAAGCCATCATCCATACTACATTCATGCTTTCTGATTTAGCTAATACATCTAGATGGAACCTGAATTTTTTAAATGAGAAGATAATTGTCCTAACAGGAGGAAAACAAAAATGATTTTCAGAACTTTCAAATTAACATCTTTATTGTGATCTGGTTTGGAATCAGAGTCCTAGAAAGACCTGTTGTAGTGAGGGGAAGATGTTATGAAACCAAGACCACATCCTCCTGTCTGCTGAACTTTAAAATCAGATAGACATGTTAGAGAAACAGCATTTCCCTGATTTGTATTCAGTGAACTAAGTGCCTTTGATAAAAATTGTAGATGATCACAAATATCAGAATACAAAATGTTCCTATACCTAGGGTCTCTTGAAATTCTGTAACTTGGGTACACATGGATTCTAACTCCACTGTTAGGACTCATAAGTAGCCAAATGCCCTTGTTTGTACTGGCAATTGTCTGTAATTGCTTGCTGCTGCTCAGCTAAATCACTTCAGTCATGTCCGACTCTGTGTGACCCCATAGATGGCAGCCCACCAGGCTTCGCCATCCCTGGGATTCTCCAGGCAAGAACACTGAAATGGGTTGCCATTTCCTTCTCCAATGCATGAAAGTGAAAAGTGAAAGGGAAGTCGCTCAGTCATGTCCGACTCTTTGCGACCCATGGACTGCAGCCTACCAGGCTCCTCTGTCCACAGTATTTGCCAGGCAAGAGTACTGGAGTGGGGTGCCATGGCCTTCTCCGTGTAATTGCCTACTTTGACTCATTTCTTATACTTACTTGCTTAATTCTAGTGTAACTTAAGTTTGTGAAGTTATTAACACATATACTTGCTTATCATTCAGCTATAGATCCCCACTCTCCTCTACTTCTCCACCCCATTTTTAGTTCTGACCTAAGAACCAGGACCTTTCTTTCAAATATATACACAGAATAAAGCCATTTCCATCAGACCTGAACAATCTTAGAATTTAATCTTGGTACTTATGAACAGTTCACTCCTATGGATAAATAGTCAGGCCTGAATTATGGAAAGCAAGAACCTATTCTCCCATTTTTCAAACATTTTCAGGGAGAGATGAATTTTCAGATTCCAAAATTATATGACAGAAAAGTCAGGATGATGACTCTCTTTCTCTCTCTCTGAATGTTATTCATTGAAAACCTTTTTAAATATACAGTTCAACATTTCTTTATTAACTCACTGTATATCAGATTACAAGTAGTAGTTGTAGTCCTTGATTCCTTATAAAGGCACTTAACATTTGTTATAATCCTAAATCAACTTTAAGGTGATAGAAGCAATTTTCTGAAAATGTGAAAAATCTCTGTTCCTTGTGCTTTAGCTACCATTGCTTCTAACCATCAACAGGATTTACCCAATCATTATTTCTGTATTCATGTATTGATTGATGTTGATCTATCCTTGTTCTTTCTCTTTTCATTATGATAATGGGATCTACTCTCGACAGGTATGTAGGTGTACAATACACAATATCTATAGGTACAGTGTTCTGCAGCAATCTATAGAATGTATACATCATGCAAGCTGGAGCTTTATCCCCTTTGATTAGCAGCTCTCCAGTTTTCCCTTCCTCTCCCCCCTACTCTAACCCCTGGCAGCCATTGTTTTACTCTTCACTTCTTTGGGTTTGACTATTTGGTACTTTCTCACCTCAATATCTGCACAGGTTAGGGAAGGATAACACATAGGATTATTTTTAAAAACAGAAATATTTGGTCTGGAATTTGACATGTGTCTTATAATGTCCTTGTTTTCCCACAGGTTGAGCTAGTACACTTGAGAGAAACTGTATGGAAGACAGCCAAATTTGATGACAGAGGAGTCCTCACGTATAGCAAGTCTAAAATCTCATTAAGTGGTGTTTGGGATGCTGTTAATGCTATTACTGTAATACAAACATCAAAGAAAATCAGATCACACACTCAGGGAAATCGTTCCCTGCTGGAAATCCTGTTAGCTAACTTCAATTATGCTGTGCTTTTCCTCCTTCAGAAGGCTGTGTCAGCTCCATTATCTGCTCTCTAAATCACCTGCTTAATCAAAGTGCACACATTTGAAACTCATCAAATTAAGGAAAATAAAATTTGAATCGTATGCTTGTTTGAGTTCAGATTGTAGCAATACAAAATTATTCTCATTGCTAGAAGTGAATCTATGGACAGTGGTTAAGAAGAAAAATAAGATTAAATCAGAATTAGAAAGCGAGCCTTTCTGGTAGGAAGCTTATAGGCTCTAAAGTAGAGATTTCTTTCAGGATTAACATCTATTTTTTAAAGTGCAATTCAAGATTTGTTAAAGTCCCTCCATTGTACTCTTGAAAGGAAAACATAATAATATAATCCCCGTATCATTTTTTTTTGGTTCTCATTTTTATTACGAAAAATGTTAAACACACTGAAAAGTAGAGGTACTATCAAATAAATACATGCCATCACCTTGAAACATAATTTTTTACCATTTATATATTTGTTTCATAAAGTATTGATATTCTGAAACAAGTTGGATGGCGCTAGTGGTAAAGAATTCGCCTGCCATTGCAGGAGATGTAAGAGACATGGGTTCCATCCCTGGATTGGGCAGATCCCCTGGAGTAGGAAATGGCAACCCATTCCAGTATTCTTGCCTAGAGAATCCCATGGACAGAGGAGCCTGGCGGGCTATGATCCATGGTGTCACAGAGTCGAACACAATTGAGTGGGCACACACACAGATATCATGACACTTTACCCTTAAGTTCTTTAACATGTATCCCTGAAAACACAGGATATTTTCCTCATATTCACAATTTCATGATTACACCTTATAAAAGTAACAATTATTCCTTAATCATATTTAATTTTCAGTTTCCCTCAGTTGTCCCAAAGAAGCCCTTCAGGGCTGGTCTGTTCAAATCAGGAGATGTACTTACTCGTAAATATCACCAGTCCAACTTGTAATTTAAATGAATTTGTGGAAGTCTTTGAACATTTTCAGGATACATTTATAGCTTTCAATTATATTTAAAATGAGCCNTTTCAGTTTCCCTCAGTTGTCCCAAAGAAGCCCTTCAGGGCTGGTCTGTTCAAATCAGGAGATGTACTTACTCGTAAATATCACCAGTCCAACTTGTAATTTAAATGAATTTGTGGAAGTCTTTGAACATTTTCAGGATACATTTATAGCTTTCAATTATATTTAAAATGAGCCAAAGAAAGACACTCCCCACATTATATGCTAAGCATTCTTAGGCTGGTTTTATCAAAGATTTCTGAGTGTTTATTTCAAAATGTTTTTGCACTTTTTGTTTTACTTTCTACAGAACTGCTATAAGACACCAAAGATAAGCAGAAGTGTTCCACTACTGAGTGAGAAAACTTCTCAGCATCTCAAAAATAATGACAGAAGTTTAGAAACAAATGCTAAGAGTAAAATGGCTTGAATGTTAAAGCATGATAGTCAACCTATATCCTTCTAAGGTATGATAGTCCAAAATGTTGACCATGAAAGTAACTTGAATAATTCAAAAAGTCTTATGTCCTATTAATTTCCTTAGGAGGTATGCTGCTGCTGCTGCTGCTAAGTCACTTCAGTCATGTCCAACTCTGTGTGACCCCATAGACGGCAGCCCACCAGGCTCCCCCGTCCCTGGGATTCTCCAGGTAAGAACACTGGAGTGGGTTGCCATTTCCTTCTCCAATGCATGAAAGTGAAAGTGAAGTTGCTCAGTCATGTCCGATTCTTAGCGACCCCATGGACTGCAGCCTACCAGGCTCCTCCGTCCATGGGATTTTCCAGGCAAGAGTACTGGAGTGGGGTGCCATTGCCTTCTCTGCTTTAGGAGGTATAGAAAGGAGCTATTAGTGACAGTCAGCAGACTTCGCTGTATTCCACTGTGCTGCCGTTTTCAGGAATGTCTAACCACTAAGTGGTACCTCAGACCTGTGGGCACATATATATGCATCTTACCAGCCACATATGGGCAGGGAGAAACTGGAAGTGTCACCATCCAACAGACTCTTCCTAGTGGGCTCAGAGCATGAAAACGTGGATAGCTTATCTGCCTTCCAATTCATTGCATCACGCCCAAGGATATCCTTCTGTGAAATGGTAGAGCAATAATTTCTAAGTATGAGTTCCAAATAATATATCAGGAAACCCAGAAAAAAAAAGAGAAAATAAGGACAGTATTGTGAGGGTTTTTTTAAATTAATTTATTTTAATTGGAGGATAATTACTTTACAATATTGTGGTGGTTTTTGCCATACATCGGCATGAACCAGCCATGGATGCACATGTGTCCCCCC
>SJYX01015612.1:405367-429630 GCA_006410675.1 Oreotragus oreotragus
AGGGTCACAAAGAGTCAGACACAACTGAAGCGACTTAGCATGCACTCATACATAGTCTGGTTTGGTGAAAGATTTTGGGAGGAGTTGGGAGGGAGAGGAAATAAAGTATAAACTCAGAAGGAATCAGAGTTGCGTACAAAACAGTGAAAGTGAGGCTGCTGTCTTGGGAGAATGTGGGGCAAGCACTCATCTTTTACTGCTCTCACTGACTAGCTGAAACCAGTGTAGGCAATAAAGGATATAGTTGCATATCTATCTGCTCTCTTCTTAACACTGGCATTAATAACTGGAATGAGCTTAGAAAAGTGGGAAAGCTCTGTCTTCTTTTCTTTTTTTTGGAAGTTCTGTCTTCTGATGACCACGCTAATTTTATTTAGTTTAATGCAACTGAAGCAGCTGGCAGATTCGATCACTTTGCCTGCCCAGGAAAGTTGGAACCTCCTAGAGAGGGAAGAGGAGGCAGAAGAAGAGTCAAAACATAACAGTCATAAAAAAATGTCCTGATAAGAGAAAACAAGAATGTTATCTATTATATCCTTTGTTGATAGTGTTATAGAGTTGAACCAGCTTCAAAATTTTATTGAAAAGTTTTTTTTTTAACCTGCTTCAGATTTTACCTAAACATTATAGGCAAATAATTATTGTCTGTTTATTCAATACCCTAAAATGGTTACTGAGCACATCTCAGTAGAAGAGTTAACATTCAAAGCTCTTAGGAGGCTCTCAGGCTAATGCATTCAACTTTATACTGTGCTGTATAGACAGAGGGCAAGACATGGGCCTGAGCGACTGGAGATTTAAACCTTAGGGCTGCATGGAAGGCAATTAACTTCTCTACTCATATACTCTACTATAGGAGCCCCCAAAGCATTGAGCTTGACCTCTGTCCATTTTCTGTCCATCATCCTCACCCTGAAAGTTGGGAGACTTTCTTAAGAGGGAGAAAATCACAGGCTACAATTTATACTGTGCTGTATAGACAGAGGGCAAGACATGGGCCTGAGCGACTGGAGATTTAAACCTTAGGGCTGCATGGAAGGCAATTAACTTCTCTACTCATATACTCTACTATAGGAGCCCCCAAAGCATTGAGCTTGACCTCTGTCCATTTTCTGTCCATCATCCTCACCCTGAAAGTTGGGAGACTTTCTTAAGAGGGAGAAAATCACAGGCTACAAGTATCTCCATCCTCTTCCTAAACAGTTTTACAACCACCCTTCTTGCAGTGCACACACACACACACACACACACACACACCCCATCATGCTATTGTTAATTATAAGAATTTTAAAAGATAAAAGGTTTTTGCCTTTTGTACTTTTTGTACAATACTCAAATTATGTAAATATAATAGTACTTAAAAAATACTTAAATTCTTTTTTTAATAAATTTATTTATTTTAATTGGAGGTTACTTTACAATATTGTATTGGTTTTGCCATACATCAGCATGTGTCTGCCACAGGTATACACGTATTCCCCATCCGAAAGCCCCCTCCCTCCTCCTTCCCTGTACCATCCCTCTGGGTCGTCCCAGTGCACCAGCCCCAAATTCTTTAGGTAGCCTCAAGGACAGACTAATTTTCTTGTATACTTTTAATTCTCAAGGGATAGCATGGAAATCACTTTCCTTATTAAGATGCTGCTGCTGCTGCTAAGTCACTTCAGTTGTGTCCGACTCTGTACGACCCCATAGACCACCAGGCTCCACGATCCCTGAGATTCTCCAGGCAAGAACACTAAACTGGGTTGCCATTTCCTTCTCCAATGCATGAAAGTGAAAAGTGAAAGTGAAGTCGCTCATTCATGTCCAACTCTTCACAACCCCATGGACTGCAGTCTACCAGGCTCCTCCATCCATGGGATTTTCCAGGCAAGAATACTGGAGTGGGGTGCCATTGCCTTCTCCATTATTAAGATGGACACCAGTTATTTTAGAATGACTAAGTTGGACAGTCTGAGAGGGCACACCCAGTCATATGCTTTGATACAAAGCACTAACAATCTTGACTTCTCTGGGCTAAAGGATTTAAGAATTAAGTTCGTCTATGACTTTAAAGCTTATATAATATCGAGATTATTTTTTAATGTGTAGCACACCCAGACAGAAATAAATTTTGTTAGCCATAATGTAGACAATAACATAGGAGGCACCCATTCTGAGTACTAACTCACAACAATAACTGATAGATATTTATATCTATAATCGAGCCCTATATAAGAATTACAAAATGACTATTGAGAATGAATGAACTCAGGATCTGGGGTGAGAACCAGATATCTTTGACCATATGGTTAATTTGGACTCAAATATTTGCAATGATATAGATACCACATAGCAGGTATCTATAGTATGGGTTCCTTTGAAAGCAGAGCCTGAGACGAGAATTCTGGTCTAGGTGGTTTATTTGGGAAGTGATCCCAGGAAGCAGGAGTGAGATGCAAGAGAATAAAACAAGGAAAAAGGAAAACCCAATAAAGAAAGCAAGTTGTAGAGGTCACTAATATGAGCAAGAGGAGACTTGATTCCCTGGGGACATCTACAGAGTGCATTCCAAAATTTTCCACTTGAAGACAGGATACTGGAAGATTTATCCATCTTCTGTGTCCCATGTTGTTTGAGGGTTGTGTGTAGGGCTGCTAATGTCCCTGCCTTCTAGGGTCTTGTACTTCCATGAAGAAAGAGGATCTCATCTCTGACATATAACACACTGGAGCAGAATATAACAGGGCAAGTGAGGGAACTGTCTGCCAAAGCTGCTGCTCATCATCAGAAGCAGGCCTGGGGTATGAGACACAAACAGGGAAAGGTCTGCCACAGGGGTTCTGTAAGCAGCTGGCGGCTCCTCCTTACTGAGTGATGGGTGGCAGCCATTAGACACTGGAGCTCAGAGGAGAGCCCTTCTCATCTGGCCGTCTCTTCTGATGGCCCCCAGTATCCACAATGAGACATGCACCACTTTAGACCTCTGCTCTCAGCCTCTGCTATGACCTTCTCAAAATGAAGTCTTTGAGTTCTGACTTTTTATTAACTAAAGAAGTCTATAGTTTCTTTCAAAGTACTCTGTAAAATGCTAGTTTCCTACTTCAACAGTGGCTAAATAATGTGCAGGACTCCATATCCAGCTCTCTCATTGGAGACTCTCCCTAACAGTGTGTCAGCTGTATATTCTTTTTGCTGCAATCAGCATACTCCATGCCCTGGAAGAGCAGCTATTAATATATAGGGAAGGAGTTTTAAATTCCTTCACCCAAGAAGGTTTACTTTCTTGTGGGAATCCAAGCTGAGAATAGATTTAATTCCTTGGGAAGCACCAGAACAATGCTTTATACCCTGACAAAATACATCCCAAGGGTGAGAGTATTTAACTATTTCCATGTCCATCACTATGTGGGCTACAGTTGCATTTAAGCTAATGTGAACAAATTTCTAGTAACAAAGACTTCTGTGAACCTCACAAGATTTATATAATTAACACCATCCTTTGACTAATTATCTTGAAGTAAGGCCCAGAACTTTCCTTTTTAGACAATGTTGAGTCCATTGGTTCTCATTCCTCTCCAAGAAGCATTTGACAATGTCTGGAGACATTCTTGATTGTCATGACTTTGTGGGGATGCAACTGACATCTGGTGGGTAGAGGCCAGGGTGCTGCATAGGGGAGGAAAAAGTAATTTTCCTTCTATTCTTCTAAGTTCTCTCTAGGGCCTGTGTAATGAAAGACAGAGTAACAAGAGAAAAACAGTTTATTAACGTGTATATTTCATGTATATATGGAAAATATCCAAGAAAAAAAATGAGTAATTTTCAAAGGTAGCTTAAATCCAGGCTTAAATTTTATCTTCAGCAAAAAAGAAAAGAGACAGGGTGTGGGGAAAGCCAGTTACATGGGGGTGACCAAGAAACTAGAGTGAATGAGAGTAAGGTTTATTAGATGTAAATCTGTGCGTTTTCTATTGGTAAGAGTTTCTTGTGATCTAGTCACGTTCTTCTCACGCAGAGAGGGAGATATGCTGTGCTTAGTCGCTCAGTCATGTCTGACTCTTTGTGACCCCATGGACTGTAGCCCTCCAGGCTCCTCTGTCCTTGGGGATTCTCCAGGCAAGATTACTGGAGTGGGTTGCCATGCCCTCCTCTGAGGAATCGTCCCAACCCAGGGATCAAACCTAGGTCTCCTGCATTGCAGGTGGATTCTTTACCGTATGAGCCATCGGAGAAGCCCAGAGAGGGAGATACCTTACCCTATTGAAAGGGTAATCTACTTTATTTTCATCATTTCTCCTGTGTCTGCTGTTTCTCAAAATGATCTTTATGCCAAAGAGCATATTTTGGAGTGGCTGTTCTATCCTTCCCTGATAACATTCTACAATTCACAGCACATCACCCACAACAAAAGACAAAATGTCAATTTGCTGAAATTGGGAAACCTCAATCTAGAAACACTGAAATTTTACTTCTATTGATTTTTGGAAGATTAGCACAAACTTCATTTGTGACTTAATGAAAGTCATTTCACCTTTCCTGGTCTGGGTTTTTGTGAGTTGATGAGAACATTGTACTAGATGAACTCTAAGGTCACCTCCAGTTCTGACATTGTGTGATGCTATGAATTTGCTCCTTCGGTTGCTACTCTAGTTTCCACAAGTCCTGACATTGGAAAATCCTGTTATTGGGAAAGCTGAATTTAAATAAGAATTGATTGTTTAACATTTACTCTCAGCCATAGAAAATTACTTATTGAGTTGCTGTTGAGATGGCAGTATTACTGATTTCACTGTTGTTTAATGAATTTGAAAATATGTAAAAGGTTAAAGTCACAGCACATTGAAGATAAGTAAGAGATAATTTTTACTTTCCTTATCTTGTTACCTTTTGTTTGTGTGTATCAGCGGTTTTATAGGTCGTCCCAAGACAGAGTCAGAAGGTGCCAGCATGGAGCAAAAACAGGCTTGGAAGAGCATTGTTCCTGGAGTCTTAGTCCTAGAGTGAAACTTATATAGGTTATAATTCCATAAGAACCCCATCCCTTTTGATAATTGGATGACTTGGAAAAAGTTACTTTACCCCTCTGAACTGCAATTTCTTCATCAGTAAAATGGAGATACACAAAGTACTTATCTCACAGGGTAGTTTGAAAACTGATTTAGTTAATATCTATAAAACACACAGATCAATGCCTGGCATAGAAACATATAAGAGTAATTATTAGAACTTTGTGACAGAATCCCCTAAGACAAGCAGACAAATTGCTCAACAACGTCCACATGGAATCAGTTCAGTTCCGTTCTGTCACTCAGTCGTGTGCGACTCTTTGTGACCCCATGAATCGTAACACGCCAGGCCTCCATGTCCATCACCAACTCCCTGAGTTCACTCAAACTCACGTCCATCGAGTCGGTGATGCCATCCAGTCATCTCATCCTCGGTCGTCCCTTTCTCCTCCTGCCCCCAATCCCTCCCCGCATCAGAGTCTTTTCCAATGNTGGGATTTCTTTGGAAGGAATGATGCTAAAGCTGAAGCTCCAGTACTTTGGCCACCTCATGCGAAGAAATGACTTGTCAGTGGAATAGAGCCATTTTCTATTTCAAGGACACACTTTAACCAAGTATGAGTGGAAGTCCCAGCATTCTTGTTTTTTTTTTTCAATAATTATTGCAATTGTTTTACTTCTTGGGTGTTCCTGATAGCTCATCTGGCAAAGAATCCACCTGCAACGTGGAAGACCTAGGTTTGATCTTATTCTAACCGAACCTGGGTTCGGTTTTATTTCTACTCTACCATGTTTCAAGAAGGATTTATGAAAAAAACCATACAGTACAATATTCTAAAAGTAAATGAGAAAATTTGATTTCTCATCAAATTTGGGGTGAAAATAATACCCCAAGTGAAGCCAACACCCCCAAATGTTGTGTACACTTGATTCATAAATTGACTCTGAAAAACTTGGCAGGCCACACAGAGACTTAAATGTGGTCAATTAGAGAAATTGCAGTGTCCATCATATAAAAAGCCAGTCATGGTGGAGAATAACATTTTCTGGCAGTTAAACCTAAAGGAACTTCTCTTTTGTATTCTCATAAATTGTCTTTTCAGTAAATGAAATGAAGGGATTGTATTTTGTAATAGCCCTGAATGTTAGCTGATGGGCAACAGCTCAGCTCATTCAAATGAAGGCTATTTCTACAAAATATGTATCTCAGGCACCTAGGTCTCTGATGCTTTGGTTTAGTCCAGGAAATCAATTTTGAATATTTGAGACCAGGTTCTTAAACTGGGATTTATGGTGGCCTTACTTTTTATAAGCATGTTTGTAAAAATCAGAAAACTCATGTGATCCTTGTTTGATTCTCATGATCCAAGTAGCATAAGATCTCATTAGTTTAAAAGCTGTGCCTGGCCTTTGTTTTGTTTACATTTTTGTGGATACTGATCTCTAAAGACTGCCTCTTGGGTAGAATGAAGCTTTTAATATTACAGCCACTTAATATTCTATCTTACTGCTTATCAGAAACAAGTTTAAATGTTTAATTTTTTAATTGAAAATTTTAATAACATTTCTAGAGGTCCTGTCAGGGGCAAAGAGACTTTATTTGTTCTAGAGCTGAGAATAAAAGAAGGATTTCTTTAAAAGATGCTAATTCATGCTAATTGGATATAGATTTTCTTGGAGTTATAAACACAAATTGACATGATAATTGAGAATAACAATAGGAGGATATTGGAGGATAGTGGAAATATTGAATATAATGACCATTTCTACATGGGTCAGGCTAACAAAAGTTTAATTCTTTTGATGTGTTGTTAAATGGAGTCTTTTTGTTTGTTTGTTTTCAGTTGTGCTGGGCCTTTGTTGCTTCACATGGGTTTTCTCTAGTTGTGGCGGTGAGCAGTGGCTACCCTTCTTTGTGGTGAATAGGCTTCTCATTCTCGTGGCTTCTCTTGTGGAGCACAGGCTCTGGGCAGACGGGCTTCAGTAGTTGTGGCACACAGGCTTCGTTGCTCCGCGGCATGTGGAATCTTCCTGGACCAGGCATCAAACCCATGTCTCCTGCGTTGGTAGGCGGATTCTTATCCACTGTACCACCAGGAAGTCCTGGAGGTATTTAATGGAGAAAGGAAAGAGGAGATTTTGACTGAGTACAGAGAAATAAACGTGAGAAATGCATCCTTACAAATGAGAAATAGCCTTCCTTTAAGGGATAGGAGCTAGAAAATGACCTGTTACTTTAACTTAGACGACCTCTGATTTTTGTCAGATGACAGATGTCCTTGGACTTGAGTATCAGATTGATAAAGAGCTATTACCCCTGTCCTCATGAAACTTTAACCAGAATGATATATTGTACTATATTCAAGGCTTTTATGATCTCTTTTTCAGTGAGTGTGTAGTGGTACTTACCTTCTAGTTACATTTCATCATTATTAAAGAACATTTATAAGTTGTAATTAGATATACCACTGCTAGGTACTATTACGCAGGCACCTTTTGTGCTTTCCAGGATAATTCATCCAAGAAGTCACTAATACAAACAAAAGATTGTGCTTATGAGATATATAAGCAGGAAATGTAAAATGAGTAAGATATACATATCACATGTTATCTGAGGTCCAATTACATTTTGAGATGATGGTGAGTAATGAGGGTAAGAATGACCTCAGACTATGTGTGATTTGGGAAGTCACAACCTTTTCTCAAAAGGTTGATCTGGGAAGACTTCGTGAAGGATTTAGATGTTCAGGAAGCCAACCTATTTCAATTCAGACCTAGATGGTGTAGGTCTTTTTGGATCTGGTTCCACCCTAAGTTGGCAGCGGAAGAGAGAGTGTCTCCAGAAGAGATTGAGAATTCAGATCCATTTGGGTGCAGTGCAGAGTCCCTCCAGAGGTAATGGCAGCCCACTCCAGTGCTCTTGCCTGGAAAATCCCATGGATGGAGGAGCCTGGTGGGCTGCAGTCCATGGGGTCGCTAAGAGTCAGACACGACTGAGGGACTTCCCTTTCACTTTTCACTTTCATGCATTGGAGAAGGAAATGGCAATCCATTCCAGTGTTCTTGTCTGGAGAATCCCAGGGATGGGGGAGCCTGGTGGGCTGCTGTCTATGGCGTCGCACAGAGTCAGACACGACTGAAATGACTTAGCAGCAGCAAAATCCCTCACGCCAATCTGTTATTAATACTAGCATGGGATTGGATCATACCTCTTTACCTCTTTATATACTGTTTCATGCTTCCTTAAGACTTTTTCAGTCTTTTTTCATGACTAACCCTGATGTCACCAATCTTTTTATCACCGTAACCAGTTTTAATCATATTTTTTGTATCATTACAGATCATTGAAAAGTTATTACCTCTGTGTCAAGATGATTTTCCTCCTCTCCTCTGAGTGAGGATGAGTTCCACTTAAACTTCCTCACCTGCTCTTCACAATGCCCTTTTTGTCCATGAATTAAATCTCACAATACATGTAAAAGCACGTAAAGAGGATGTAGTACATAGCAGGTCCTCGGTAACTGGTAGCAGCTGTTATTAGTGGTAATATTTATACCAGGGGGGTCAGCAGAATCAGAATTTATCAAAAATATTTGGAGGCACCCTGCACTCCAAATATACTAAGTCAAAGTCTCTTGGAGTGCAGGCCTGGAGGAGTGTTAAAGGCAGTTCCTCAGGTGATTATAATGTAGAGATGCTATTTGGGAATTAACAATTTAACTAGCCTACAATCCCAAGCACCTGTGTTCTTACCTCAGTTAGGGACAGAACCAATCCAGAGGCTGTTACTTGGGGAGAGAAATGTATTAGGCCCCAGGGAAAACCCATCGTTAGCAAGAAATAATTTAAAGTCAAAAGTAACAGCCTCTGTCCTGGGTTCAGCCAGCACATGCTGCTCTTGTTCACTTAACACTCTTGCCTTCCCCAGCCTACCTTCACTTACCTTCCTGGATCTAACCTCTTGTTAGCCTAGACGTGAATCATCAACAAACATCTACTACTAAGGTAAGTGGTTTGGAATTCAGACCTACTTGTGGTTTCGCTTATACCTTCTCCTTTAACTCTTATCTGCAGTGGTTCACTTTCTTATGACTGGAGTTGCATTTGGGCCTGGGTTTTGTCCTCTGTTCTTCACTTTTTCTTGCATCATATTCTGATGTTGGTGAGTGAGCCGGTTGTAGAAACATTTACTAATTCCATGCTATAACTTTCTCTTTAAGCATTGATCTAGCTGCATCTCACAAGGTTGATGTGTGGTATTTTCATTTTCCTACAGCTCAAAATATTACCACTAATAATATTAACATTTTTTTCCCTCGGGATTTATACTTTGACCCATGTGTTATTTAGAAGTTTGTTGCTTCATTTCCAAATATTTGCAGATTTTCCAGATATCCTTCTGTTATTGATATATAGTTTAGTTGCAGTGTGGTTAAAGCACTTCCTTTGATTTATTTAAATCCTCTTAAATTTACTAAGACTTGTTTTATGGCCCAGCAGCTGGCCTACTATGGTGACTATTCTGCATGCACTTGAAAAGATGGTGCATTCTGCTTTAGTTGGGTGCAGTGTTCTATAAATGCCAATGAGGTCAAGGTGGTTGGTGGCATTCCAGATCTGTGCCCTTGCTGATTTTCTGTCTGCCTGGTCTGTCAATTACTGAGAGAAGTGTTTTGAAATTTACAAATATAACCGTGACAATTATTTCTTCTTTTAGTTTTGTCAGTTTTTGGTTCCTGTACTTTGAACCATTATGATTAGGTGCAGGCACACTTTGGATTATATGTTCTTGGTGAATTGACCTCTTTATCAAAATGAAGTATTCTTTTTTACCCCCTGGTAATACTCCTCATTCTAAAACTTGCTTTAAAATTAATATAGTTTCTCAAGGTTTCTTTTCTTTTGGCCACACTGTGCAGTCTGTGGGATCTTAGTTCCCCTACCAGGGATCAGACCTATGCTCCCTGCAGTGGAAGCATGAAGTCTTACCAACTGGACTGCCAGTACACTTGATTGTATTTGCATGGTATATTTTTTCCATCCTTTTCCTTTATATTTGAAATGGGTTTTCTTGCTTTTTAATTCAATCCAATGAAAGTCTCTGCCTTTTAATTCAAGTGTTTAGACAGTACATTTAATGTCATTATTGAATAGCTAAGTTAAACTCTGACTTCTTGCTATTTGTTTTCTATTTGTCCTGTTGTCTCTCTCTCTCTTTTTTTTTTTTTTACTTTTCCTCTGCCTTTTTTTAGATGAATTGTGCCTCTTTTTCCTCATTGGTAAAGTGAGGCTAATAATGAGAACTATTTCATAAGGTCATCCTAAGGATTGAGTTCATTCATACAGTAGTCTTTGCCCCATATTTATGTAGAGCTCCATAAATGGTTGTTTTTAAAATCTGAGGATGGAGATTTCCTAGGGATATCAACTCTCCAGAGGTTTTTGATTCTAGATCTGTTTTGTACATATGTAGGTGAAGTGGTTAGTTGTTTATGGGTAAGTTTAAGTGGGCACTGAAGGGCCCTGATTCCAAAATATCACCCCTACCGGATAGCTGTGGTGTGTGAAATTCTCACAATTAAGCACTTTACAAGCACTTCTGGAGTTGTGCCTATTCATTAAACTGAGGCATTGTGGGAGAGGGCAGTCAGTTTTCTCACTAGCTGCTGCTGCTGCTAAGTCACTTCAGTCGTGTCCGACTCTGTGTGACCCGATAGACGGTAGCCCACCAGGCTCCCCCGTCCCTGGGATTCTCCAGGCAAGAACACTGGAGTGGGTTGCCATTTCCTTCTCCAATGCATGAAAGTGAAAAGTGAAAGTGAAGTCGCTCAATTGTGTCTGACTCNTGGGTTGCCATTTCCTTCTCCAATGCATGAAAGTGAAAAGTGAAAGGGAAGTCGCTCAATTGTGTCTGACTCCTAGCGATCCCATGGACTGCAGCCCACCAGGCTTCTCCGTCCATGGGAGTTTCCAGGCAAGAGTACTGGGGTGGGGTGCCATTGCCTTTTCCTGACTTCTGATGATAGTACCTCATACTCTCATGTTACCTAGGAAAGCACTGAGAGATTTTGCCTGGGTGAAAGTCAGAGAAAGGGACATGGCCTGATCCTGGGAGAGTGCCACAGCATGTTGGCTACTTGAAGGTAAAAGGACAGGTAGGAAAGGTGCCAAAAAGGACCTAGCTCACTTGGTGGTTTTCCCTTGGGCATATTTGTGAAGTTAAGCTTCTCGGTTTTGTACTTGTTTGTTTCCTTCAGTTTCACTGTAGGAATATGACACAGTTGATATTGTTTGATTCTTGCAATAGTTAACTTGGTCATATTTTACAGTTCATCTCTCATCTGTGTGTGCTCAGTCATGACAGACTCTTTGCGACCCAGTGGACTGCAGCCAACCACAGTCCTCGGCCCATGGAATTCTCCAGGCAAGAGTACTGGAGTGTGTTGCCATTTCCTTCTCCAGGAGATCTTTCCTACTGAGGGATTGAACCTGGGTCTCTTGCATTGGCAGGCAGATGCTTTACTGTCTGAGCCACAAGGGAACAGTTCACTCACCTCCAAAACATAAGGCCACTAGTTTGGAAGTCTAAGTCATAGTGGGTTGGGGACAACTGTGCTTTTCCCTCTTAAATGAGGATTTGTTTGGTTCCTGTGAACTCTTCAACACTGTTGTGGAATATGAGCACCACAAGTAGAGACTATTTAATACCAGCACCTAACTTCATGGCAAATAGATGGGGAAACAGTGGAAACAGTGGCTGACTATTTTTCTGGGCTCCAAAATCACTGCGGATGGTGATTGCAGCCATGACATTAAAACACACTAACACCTTGGAAGAAAAGCTATGACCAACCTAGACAGCATATTAAAGAGCAGAGACATTACTTTGCCAACAAAGGCCCATCTAGTCAAGGCTATGGTTTTTCCAGTGGTCATGTGTGGATGTGAGAGTTGGACTGTGAAGAAAGCTGAGCGCTAAAGAATTGATGCTTTTGAACTGTGGTGTTGGAAAAGACTCTTGAGAGTCCCTTGGACTACAAGGAGATCCAACCAGCCCCTTCTAAAGGAGATCAGTCCTGGGTGTTCATTGGAAGGACTGATGCTGAAGCTGAAACTCCAGTACTTTGGCCACCTGATTCAGAGAGCTGACTCATTTGAAAAGACCCTGATACTGGGAAAGATTGAGGATAGGAGGAGAAGGGGATGACAGAGGATGAGGCGGTTGGATGGCATCACCAACACAGTAGACATGGGTTTGGGTGGACTCTGGGAGTTGGTGATAAACAGGGAGGCCTGACATGCTGTGGTTCATGGGGTCACAGAGTCGGACACGACTTAGCGGCTGAATTCAACTGAACACAGTGCATGGCACAGTATGGGTACACAGTCAATATTTGACCTATTTGTAATTTCTTCCAAATGAATAGAAACTTTTCAATCAGATCAACATGTCATTATCACCTGCTTGACTCCCTGCCCTCACTGTTCTTCAGCTCATCTCACTTGGATCATTAACCACCTCTAAACTGGATCCCAGACATGGTCTCTGGACCCAAACCTACCCTGAGCTACAGAAGTATGAAAAGTGCTAGACAAATGTTTCAACAACTCAAGCATTAGCTTTGTTACTGGTTCTGCTCCAACTCTGAGTACAGGTTTGGTAACAGGACTTTTCTCTTGCCCTTGTGGCTAGCCCTACCTATGCACCCAAGATTTTAAACAGGGTCTTTTTTCTGTATTCCAGTTTATCTAGAGTTGGTGTCTATATTGTCATATACAAGAAATCATAGCCAAGTCCCTAATTATCTGTTGCTTAGCCTGTTCTCTTCTGTGTCAACAAATATAAAACTAGGGGCTGTGTTAGCCTTAAAGGATTTAAGACATTGGAAGAGGATTATTAAGGGAACAGATAGCATTATATCTAAGTTTGGCCTTTTGAAGGAGTCTTCTTTAAATTGCTTTGCAACAGGAAGGGAAAAAGAAATCATTTTCCTTTTCCCTCCTGCACTGTTATCAGGATCCAGCCTGCAGACTGGTATTAGAAGTTCCAGAGTTGACATAGATTTCCAGTCTGTAAGCTTTTGTGAGCTGGTCTAAGACCCTAACTACCCTTTGTTCTCATGGGAAAATATGTTGTGAGTTTCAAACAGTTGACTTACAGATACATTTTGAGACACAACCCATTGATAAATTAGAGATGACTGGTAGGCTAATTCAGCCATGCTTGTTTTCACCAGGGAGCCGGAGTAAATGAATTTCCAGAGTGGTCTCTATATAATAATGGGTGCCACTCCTTTTCTGTATCTTTTAATAAAAAATAGAGGTTTTTCTTTTCAAGGTTGATGTTATTATTTTTGACAGACGATGAGTTGGCTAAAGAAAATTCTCTTTCTGGTTATTTTTATTTTGATGGAGTTGTGTGTTAGTTGCTCAGTTGTGTCCGACTCTTTGCGACCCCAAGGACTGTAGCCTCTGTCCATGGGATTCTTCAGACAAGACTACTGGAGTGGGTTGCCATTTCCTTCTCCAGAGGATCTTCCCAACCCAGATCTCCTGAATTGCAGGCAGATTCTTTACTGTCTGAGCCACCAGGGAAATGGCCGTTAATTTGAGACTGATATGAGTTTAAAACAACTTAAAAATATATTGGAGTTTAAATTTTTTCTAACACTTCTTTTTCTCTTTCTAATTTAAATAACACTCACTGAGGTAATTTACATGGCACATTTTCCCAGGGTCTCTTTTAATTGTTCAGTTCTTTTGGCAGACATAAAAGATAGATGTCTAATATCCTAGGAACAAGAATAGGTTAACCTTTGAAGAAAGAACATTATGGGTAATAGAAGATTTAAGCCAGAGGGACTTTTCATGCAGTCACACTCCCAATCATTTTAGAGCTAGTATGTTTATTTTTTATTTTAACAGCCATTTTGCTTTTTTGCATTTCTTTTCCATGGATATGGTCTTGATCCCTGTCTCCTGTACAATGTTACGAACCTCATTCCATAGTTGTCTCACCAATTTTAAGACTGACTGGAGGAATTCTACCTGCATCTTCATCTGTTTTTCCACAGCATTACAGATGCCATCCAGATGGAATTCCATTTTTTATGGGCCAAATTGTAGAATGTCTACTAAATGTTTTCTTGTCCAATTAAGTTAAATGTAAATTTACTTCCTTTTTGACAGTCAAATCCTTGAGGGGTAAGGGAGCTGCTTGGAGCCATGTATGTTTTTAGTGAGATTATCATGTTGCAGGACCACTGGGCAGTGGTTCTGGCTGTTCTGAAGGCTAACCCTGTTCAGAATACTTACTTCACAGATCTATGTGTTCTTTCTTTTTTTTTAATTAATTAATTAATTTTTATTTATTTATTTATTTTACTTTATTTTACTTTACAGTACTGTATTGGATTTGGCATACATTGACATGAATCTGCCACGGGTGTACATGAACTCCCAAACATGAACCCCCCTCCCACCTCCCACCCCACATCATCCCTCCAGATCATCCCCATGCACCAGCCCCAAGCATCCTGCATCCTGCATCGAACATAGACTGGTGATTCGTTTCTTACATGATAGTATACATAATTCAATGCTATTCTCCCAAATCATGGCTAAAGTATTATGAAACAACACAGGCTAAGGATAAAGCCTTCATTCTGTTTTATCATTCTGTTAGTTAATTAAAAGCAATGGAGCTGATAAAATAGTGATGGATTTACAATTGGTTAAAGATATCATGTCTGTTCAGCGGACCATAAACTTATTCCTGAAAGAGCCAATTAAGGTATGTTCTTAACTTTTAGGTACCCTACTGACTTTTCTTATTCAGTCAAGTCTTCTCTTTATTTTTGGGGTCAGGTCTCCTCTTTCAAGGTACAGAGTTTCTTATGAATTGTTCTACTAAATCAACAAGCTTAAAAGCTGCGGATATCTCACAATATCTACTTTCTTTATCCTTAGATCCTAAAGCATTGAGACTCTGATGCAGCTCTTTTATCATCTCTCCAAAAGAGGAGACATATTATTGACACTTCCTTTGGACCTTGTTAGTAAATGTTCTCACAAACATGATGATAGGAGATGCTGAATCAAAAGACTGCTAAAGGCCAAGTTCCCAAAAGCATTGGACCTCATTGGCAGTTGGCACCCAATATAGTAAAGGTAGAGCTGGTGGAGTGACTAGGCCAGGCATAAGCTTTCTAAGCTCTTTGTGGACAAGCTAATCAGTGTCATCTCCCTAACTTCTTTGACATTTCCTGAGTTATAGGTAATATTCAAGCAAAAACAATACAAAACAAAACTAGCTATAACTGGCACCAACATTTTGTCAACGTTAATCATTAGCTTTCCCACTTGGGAAATTAGGATAGTTTTTCTAGAAGACTATATATTAAACCAGGACAAATGCAGGTATCAGTCCCATGGTAAGCTGGTAAATGTTTAACAACCAGCTCTCTGAGGAAAAAAAAAATTGTTGAAAAAGCCCTGATTTCCACCATTTGTTGATTGCTGTAGTAAATATTCCCACGATGGCTGATTTCAAGCTATGTGGCATGACTGAATATGGAGTTGGGAAGAAATGTTGTACAACAGCTCTGTTGAGAGCTGTATATTTCATAGCTGTAGTCACCATCTGCAGTGATTTTGGAGCCCCCCAAAATAGTCTCTCACTGTTTCCATAGTTTCCCCATCTATTTGCCATGAAGTGATGGGACCAGATGCCACGATCTTCGTTTTTTGAATGTTGGGTTGTAAGCCATATCTTCTTTGGCAAATGTCTATTCAGATCTTTTGCCCATTTTTAATTGGATTATTTGTTTTTGTGCTATTGAGTTGTATGAGTTCTTTATATATTTTAGCTGTTAACCTCTTATCAGACACATGGTTTAAAAATACTTTTTCCCATTCCATAGTGTTTTTTTACTTCACTGAAGGTTTCTTGTGTGTGTGTGTGTGTGTGTGTGTGCAGAAGCATTTTAGTTTGATGTGGTCCCACTTGTTTAATTTTGATTCTGTTACTTGTGCTTTATGTGCCATATCCAAAAAATCATTTCCAAAGTCCATGTCATAGAGGTTTATTCTTAGGTTTTCTTCTAGGAGTTTCGCTCTTACATATAAATCTTAAATCCATTTTGAGTTTAACTTTTGCAAATGGTGTAAAATAAGGGTACAGTTTCACTGTTTTTCATCTGAATATCCAATTATCCTAGCACCATTTATTGAATATATTGTCTTTCCTCCACTGGGTATTCTTGGCTGTCTTGTCAGATATGTTAACCGAATATGTGCTTAGTTGCTCAGTTGTGTCCAGCTCTTTGTGACCCCATGAACATAGCCTGCCAGGCTCCTCTGTTCATGGGAATTCTCCAGGCAAGAATACTGGAGTGGGTTACCAAGCCCTCCTTTACTTATTGTATATGCTTGGGTTTGTTTCCAAGATCTTGATTCTGTTCCCTTTGTTGATTTGTTTTTATGCCAGTATCTATCACTTGTTAGTATAACTTGAAATCTGGGAATGAAATATCTCCTGTTTTCTTCTTTCTCAGGATTTCTTTGGCTATTCAGAGTTTTTGTGGTCTTTTGTATTTCCATATAAATTTTAGGAGTGCTTTTTTTACTTCTATAAATTATGCCATTGGAATATTGATAGAGATAGCATTGAATCTTTGGATGACTTTTGGTGATACTGCTATTTTAACAACATTAATTCTTCCAATCCATGAACAAGATACCTTTCCATTTATTGGTTTGTTGGTTTTATTCTATTCTTTGTTGGTTTACTTCATCAATGTCATGTAATTTTCAGAGTAGAGATTTTTTGCCTCCTTGGTTAAATTTATTCCTAAGTAGTTTATTGTTTCTGATGCTTGTAAATGGTATTGATTTTTTTTTCTTTATCAGAAAATTCATAGTTAGTGTAGAGAATTGCTACTGATTTTTATATGTTAATTTTGTGTCCTGGAACTTTACTGAATCCATTGGTTAACTGTTTTTTAATTGAGCTTATGTTTTTCTATATATAAAATCATGTCACCTACAAATGTAGTCAATTTTACTGTAGAGTAAAATTTTCCAATTCTGATAGCTTTTATTTCTTTCTTGCCTTACAGCTCTCGTTAGGAGTTTCAGTCTTATATTGAATAGGATTGGTGTGAATAGGTACCCTTGTCTTGTTCTTGATCTTAAAGGAAAAGCTTTCAACCTTTCACTGATGAGTATGATGTTTAGCCATGGGCTTGTCATATATGGCCTTTAATATGATGAGATACAATCCTTCTATGTCTAATTTGTTAAAAAGTTTTTATCATAAATGGATGTTGAATTTTGTCAAATGCTTTTTCTGTGTCTGCTGAGATAATCATATGATTCTTTCATTCTACTAATATGATGTATTATTTTGATATTTTGATTGATTTACATATGCTGAACCATCCTTGCATCTCAGGGATAAATCTCACTTGATCCTGGTGAAGACTCTTTTAATATGCTGCTGAATTTGATTTGATAATATTTTATTCAGAATATTTGTATGTATATTCATCATGGATATTGGCCTGTAGTCTTCTAGCAGTGTTCATAAACTGATCTCGTTAAATGAGTTTGAAAGTATTCCCTCTTTTTTTATTTTTTGTAAGAGTTTGAGAAGGATTGGCATTCATTCTTCTTTAAATGCTTGGCAGAATTCACCAGTGAAGCCATTTGGTCCTGAGCTATTCTTTCTTGGCAGATTTTTGATTACTGACTGGATGTCCTTACTAGTATTTGGTCTGTTCAGATTTTTTTTTTATCTCTTCCCGATTCAGTCATGGTAAGTTATATGTTTATAAGAATTTTTACATTTCTTCTAGGTTGTCAGAAACCCCTTTATTTAGGCATGTATCTCTTCAAAAAAACTTAGTGCAGAGAATTAAAATTAAATAAATTTGAGAGTGATTATTTTCTTTACAAAATGGATTCATTTTAATGAAATTCATTCTTTAAATATCTAATTTATTCATTAAGTTAAGAGCTATTGAGCACTATTAGGTGTCAGATATTATTCTTATGCTAGGAAAAGTGTAGAGTGAGAAAAACGTGGTTCCTACCCTCATGGAACATACTCTCTAAACTTTATGTGAATTTAAAGCTTACTTGAAATTTCTCTAAGAGCATATCTATTAAAAAATTAAAATGCATCCAGTGGATATAAATCTCAGGCCACAACTTCAATTGTGCAGGAGTTTATATTTTGTTTCAATTATTCAACTGAACTTTCTTTCTTAACCCTTACTTCCACTTGAGCAGCAGCACTTGAACCTTGTCAACTCATTGCTCCCTACACCCTCTTCATTTGGAGGGGCCTCAGTTTAGCGATCTTTACAATGCCAAGACATGGGAGAATGGCAAAATCTGGGATATGCAGGTCACTACTTAAATACTTTCCTCATGTCTCTATCTCTTCAATTCTACTTCTCAGGAAAAAAGGGTCCAGCAGGATTTTCAGGACCACCAGAAACTAGATCACAATTTGAGAATGCACACGTATTTTTACTGCTCTGTTGCCATGTGAAGCATGGAAATTTCTGTAAAGCTGTCCATGGCCTATGTAGCTAGAAGCGCATGCATTCATTCCTTACCTGGGTTTTTCTGCTGCAACCCTGAGACTCTGCCCCAGAAGGAAACAGATTTTTTTTGACTTGTATTCTATTCTATGTCTCTCCCTAAACATACACATATTCACACACTTGGCAATAAAAGTATCATCTTCTTGAAAATGAGAGAATATCTCAAAATGGTAAAAATTTAGCTAATATGACAGAACTATTATCCCATATATATTATCCAAATATATATAGTGCCTATGATAAAATTTTCATGAAGCAAATGCTTCTGTGTACATGACTTTGAAAAATGATCTGCATAAGCTGAAGCATAAAAAGATATGTGCAATAAATAAACATCTCTATAACTCTTCTTCACTGCCTTTCTACTTTATTAATAGTACTCATAAAATTTCATCATGAAGAGCTGCAAGCATTCCTAAAGTTTAGTATAAAGGACATTTCCAAAAAAATGCAACATCAAAACAAAGTGAAAATTTTCCTCTTCCTTAAAATGAATCTCAAATTAAAGAAAGCTGAAAACAAAGTATAAAAATGTAAATATTAGAAATAAAAGGAAAGAGAAGAAAACATAAGTGAAAGCTATTTCAAAATGCTGCTCTAGGAGAGTGTTAATTATCAATGCCACATCTTCCCATGGGGTCCTACCAGTGATTTCTTTTATTTTCAAAGACAACCTAAAGGTCTATGTAAGGCCTTCATGTAATTCTAAATATATTCAAAATTCAGGAGCAAAGTCTTTCTAAAAATGGTTTCAACTCTCAAGAAAAGGTACAGTAGTTTTTTTTTTTTTAACTCTCTAGCTTTGTTGTAATAATAGACTGTGATCCCGGCCAATGCCAGTACTAAGAAATGTGAGCACTAGACTCTAAGGTCAGAGCTGCTCTCAGTGGTCTTGGGTATAAAGTCAGAATCTGACCCACTTTACTTTAGACTCAACTTTTAGTCACAGCCACTCATACTACTCTTAACTCACACTGTCACCTTCAATCTGCTTAAAACCAGCAAAATGCAATAATTACACATTCTGTACAAGACTATATGCAATAAGCCAAGAATAAACAGAACAGTATTTCTGTAGTTGAGGAGGAGGTTATTAGTCTAGCAGGAGGGAGATTCGAATTAATGAAGCGACAAATGCAGTGGTGGGCAGCTCCAGGGCCTTTCTTGGTTTGGTTCGGTTGCTCAGTCATGTCCAACTCTTTGACCAGGGATCGAACCCGGTTCTCCCGCATTCCAGGCAGATACTTTAACCTCTGAGCCACCAGGGAAGCCTAGAAAGCTTCCTTAGGACATTTTAAAACCACAGTTCAGTTAGCAAAACTTACACTTACCTACTGAATTTGGAGAACAGATTCAATGGCCTAGCTGAGACACATGCTAAAATTAAAGTGATAAATTTCCATTAAAATTCTGATTAATGTAGCTTAGTTAAATGTTAGCATTATTAGCAATATGTCCTCTTTTGAGGATGGGAGGATACTTTGTTTTGGGCCGGGGTGGGCGTGCTTGATCAGGGAGGAAAGTGAAGTAAGATGGCAAACATTAGAGATGCTAAAATGAAGTATAAAAACAGCACACTCATCCCTCCTCCCCCCTTCTTCTTTTTGTATCCAAAGACTTTAGAGGTAAGAGAGCTATTAGCCTATAAGTTTAACTTGTTCATTATCCTGGGTACTCCTGGTTCACTTTACACAATAAATGTCCTATAAAGTGTTCTAGAGTGCACACACGCATACATTAAATAATTTTCTCATTGACTCCCATTTTCACTTATGATCTTCATTTGTCAACAGATTCTAAAACTGTCAGATATTTAATAAGAGGTGTTTGAACACAGAAGGAGATTCTGTTCTTTCAGGGAACTGTAGTGAATTATTTTCTGGACTCTGATCAGTTGTGGATAGTTTAAGTGATAAACCTTGAGAGAGTCAGGTGACTAAAAGGCTTATTAGAAAATGTACTGCCATGATATTTAACAGGTCATGCAATCATTTTTTCCTTATTTTGAAGTTTTAGATAACTTTTCTTAGTCTTCTCTGTGACATTGGACAATTTCTAAAGAATGGTCTAGGTCATAAAAAATAGCTGGACTCATCGTGTTTTTGTGTCAAGATATTAACTGAACTTATTGCTTAATCATTTTCTGTAACTCTTAGAGATGATAGTAATTAAATATAGACTCAATAGAGGAGATGATATCATTGTTCACAGTTGTTTACCCTCCACCATTCCTGTAAGATGATTGTGTATCCTTACCCATTGCCAGGTGACTTGCCATGCCTCTTGTGGGAGGAGTATAGATTTGACTTTGAGATCCACTGACATGTCATATCCAAGTAGCGGTTTAAGGTGACTATGTGGTTTGGCTTGGCCTCTTGTTTTTGCCCAGTGCTGAGAGAATAGTATAGCTCAGGTAAGACATCAGGCTGGGTCTTAGAATGAGAAGACATCTATGTCTACAGAGTAAAGCTTAAAAGAAACGAGAATAGTTGCAATGACCCTCCAATAGCCCATGGCTTACATGTAACATGAACAAAAAGTAAAGGTTGTATGCCACTGTGATTTCCCCCTGCAATGAGGAACAATACAAGACTGTTCGTTCTTACTGCTTCTATTCAACATTTCACTATTTGCTGGGACAAATAGATAAGACAATGAAATTAAAGGCATTTAAATTGTAAAGGAAGGAGTAAAATTATCTCATTTGCAGATGACATGATTTAGTACACTAAAAACTGTTAGAACTAGTAAACAAGTTTGGCAAAGTTGGAGGATACAGAATTAATGTACAAGAATCAATTGCATTTCTCTATGACAGCAATGAACAAACTGGAAGTTAGGAAAACAATTTCATTTATAATAGCATCGAAAAGATTAAAATAAGAATAAATATAACAAGGATGCAAACTATATTCTTAAGATTATAAAACATTATTGAAAGAAATTAAATAAGGTATAAATAAATAGAAAGACATTCAATAGTCATGTATCAGAAGATTTACTGTCATTAAGATGGCAGCACTTCCCCAACTGATCTATAGGTTTAACCCAGTCTGTATCAGAATTCCAGCTAGCTTCTTTGTAGAAATTGACAAGGTAGTTGTAAAACTCTTATGGAAGTTCAGGGGACCCAGAATGACTAAAATAATGTTGAAGAGGAAGAACAAAGTTGGAGGCCTCACATTTTCTGATTTCAAAAATGTTGACAATGCAAAAATAATCAAGACAGTGAGGCACGGGTTTAAGGATAAACATAGATGAATGGAATTGAGAACCTAGAAATAAACCCTCACATATATAGTCCACTAATTTTCAACGAGATTACCAAAACAGTTCAATGAGGGAAAAATTGTCTCTTCAGCAAATAGTCCTGGGACAACTGAATAGTGACATGTGAAAGAATGAAGTCAGACCCCTGCCTCACCTGACATACAAGAATTAATTTGAAATGGATCAAAGACCTAAATGCAACAGGTAAAACTATAAAACTTGTAGAAGAAAAAAAGAAGTAAATCTTCATGATCTTAAATTTGTCAGTGGTTTCTTAGATATCACACCATGTGCATTATCAAAAAAAGGAAAAAATACATAATTTGAATTTGTAAAAAGTAAAAACTTTTATGCTTCAAAGGATACTATCAAAAAAAGTGAAAAGACAACCCATAAGAATGGAAGAAAATATTTGTGAATCATATATCTGATAAAGGACTTGTATCTGGACAACATAAATAAATTTATAGTTCAATAATAAAAAAGATATAACCCAATTAAAAATTATGAATGAACAAATTATGGCATATCCATACTATGAAATAATATTTGGCCATAAAAAAGGAATGGAGTTATAGTATGAATGAACTTTGAAAACATTATGCTTAGTAAAAGAACCTAGTCGTGAAAGATACAAAATGTCCAAAGTAGGCAGTAAATTAGTGGTTGTTTAGGTCTGTGGGGACTAGGAGGTAAAACGGTCATAGCTAAAGGATATAGAGCCTTTTTCTTGAGGGTGATGAAAATGTTCTAAAATTGATTATTGTAATGATTGCAAAACTCTGTATATACACTAAAAACATTTAAGAGTACAATTTACATGTTTGAAAAATGTGGTATGTGGCCATGATCATATAGTGGTTAGTAGTCCACGTTGTGTTTTATATGAATTATATTTTAATATAGCTATTAACCACCCCCCCAAAAGGTCAGTTTTTTCGGACCGTACATATGATCTTGATAATGCTTTTATCTATGTGGAAAATTCTGAAAGAGATGGGAATACCAGACCACCTTATTGGCCTCCTGAGAAATCTGTATGCAGGTCAAGAAGCATCATTTAGAACTGGACACAGAACAACAGACTGGTTTCAAGTAGGAAAAGGAGTACGTCAAGGCTGTATATTGTCACCCTGCTTATTTAACTTCTATGCAGAGTACATCATGCGAAATGCCAGGCTGGATGAAGCACAAGCTGGAATCAAAACTGCTGGGAGAAATATCAATAACCTCAGATATGCAGATGATACCACCCTTATGGCAGAAAGCAAAGAAGAACTAAAGAGCCTCTTGATGAAAGTGAAAGAGGAGAGTGAAAAAGTTGGCTTAAAGCTCAACATTCAGAAAACGGAGATCATGGCATCTGGTCCCATCACTTCATGGCAAATAGATGGGGAAACAGTGGAAACACTGGCTGACTTTATTTTGGGGGGCTCCCAAATCACTGCAGATAGTGACTGCAGCCATGAAATTAAAAGACGCTTATTTCTTGGAAGGAAAATTATGACCAACCTNCTGGTCCCATCACTTCATGGCAAATAGATGGGGAAACAGTGGAAACACTGGCTGACTTTATTTTGGGGGGCTCCCAAATCACTGCAGATAGTGACTGCAGCCATGAAATTAAAAGACGCTTATTTCTTGGAAGGAAAATTATGACCAACCTAGACAGCATATATAAAAGCAGAGACAGTACTTTTCCAGCAAAGGTCCATCTAGTCAAGCTATGGTTTCTCCAGTAGTCATGTATGGATGTGAGAGTTGGAAGAAAGCTGAGCACCAAAAGATCATACGTCGTGACCAAGTAGGCTTTATCCCAGGGATGCAAGGATTCTTCAGTATGTACAAATCAATCAATGTGATACATCACATTAACAAATTGAGACAAAAGCCATATGATTATCTCAATAAATGCAGTGAAAGCCTTGACAAAATTCAATATCCATTTATGATAAAAACTCTTCAGAAAGCAGGCATAGAAGGAACATACCTCAACATAATAAAAGCCATATATGATAAACCCACAGCAAACATTATCCTCAATGGTGAAAAATTGAAAGCATTTCCCCTAAAGTCAGGAACAAGACAAGGATACCCACTCTCACCACTACTATTCAACATAGTTTTGGAAGTTTTAGCCACAGCAATCGGAGTAGAAAAAGAAATAAAAGGAATCCAGACTGGAAAAGAAGTAAAACTCTCACTGTTTGCAGAGGACATGATCCTCTACATAGAAAACCCTAAAGTCTCCACCAGAAAATTACTAGAGCTAATCACTGAATATAGTAAAGTTGCAGGATATAAAGTAACCCACAGAAATCCCTTGCATTCTTATACACTAACAATGAGAAAACAGAAAGAGAAATTAAGGAAACAATTCCATTCACCA
>SJYX01015612.1:433934-462932 GCA_006410675.1 Oreotragus oreotragus
GAGTCGGACACGACTGAAGTGACTTAGCAGCAGCAGCAGCAGCAGCAAATAGTAAATTAGTAATAAATAGTAAAATAAATAGTAAAATGCTGCTGCTGCTGCTAAATCGTTTCAGTTGTGTTGACTCTGTGCAACCCCATAGACTGCACCCCACCAGGCTCCCCTGTCCCTGGGATTCTCCAAGCAAGAACACTGGAGTGGGTTGCCATTTCCTTCTCCAATGCATGAAAGTGAAGTCGCTCAGTCATGTCCTACTCTTTGCAACCTCATGGACTGCAGCCTATGGTCCTCTGTCTCTGGGGTTTTCAAGGCAAGAGTACTAAGTAGGGTGCCATCGCCTTCTCTGAAATAGTAAAATAAATAATTGTAAATAAGATAAAGTAAATAAATAATAGTAAAGTAAATAGTAAATTTAGTAAATTAGCATTACTGTTAGTATTTAAAAACTAATTAAATTAGTATTTAAAAATTAAATTAATTAAAGTAAATTAATTAGTAAAGTATTAGCCTCCAAGTAAAGAAATTAGCCTCCAATTAAAATAAATTTAAGAAAAAAGAAAGCTGAGCACTGAAGAATTGATGCTTTTGAACTGTGGTGTTGGAGAAGACTCTTGAGAGTCCCTTGGACTACAAGGAGATCCAACCTGTCCATCCTAAAGGATATGAACCCTGAATATTCATTGGAAGGACTGATGCTAAAGCTGAAACTCCAATACTTTGGCCACCTAATGCAGAGAACTGACTCATTGAAAAGGACCCTGATGCTGAGAAAGATTGAGGGTGGGAGGAGAAGGAGACGATAGAGGATGAGATGGTTGGATGGCATCACTGACTCGATGGACATGAGTTTGAGTAAACTGAGAGTTGGTGATGGACAGGGAAGCCTGGCGTGCTGCAGTCCATGGGGTCGCAATGAGTCGGACACGACTGAGTGACTGAACTTATCCTGAGGAATAGGGTTTCCCAGGTGGCTCAGTGGTAAAGAACCCACCTGCCAGTGCAGCAGATGTAAGAGATGTGGGTTTGATCCCTAAGTCGGGAAGATCCCCTGGAGGAGGGCATGGCAACCCATTCCAGTATTCTTGCCTGGAGAATCCCATGGAAAGAGGAGCCTGGTGGACTACAGTCCATGGGGTCACAAAGAGTCAGACACACAACTAAACAACAACAACTGTGAGGAATACAGTGGCTAAGATATTCATATTAAGAACACTTGACCTATACAAAATAGTGGTGAGGTTGGAGCTTCTCCTTTTTATTTGGAAACTTTTCTCATATTTTGGGTTTGATGACAAGGATGCTCTTATAGTAATAGTGATATAATTTAAAAATATAAAACAGAGGCTTCTGGAAATTGTGGAGGAATGACGAGGTCAAATGAATCTTCTTGCAGGTAGCAATTATAAAAATTGATTTAAAAAACTTGTTAAGGACACTGGAAAGTGCACAAAATCAGACAGAAGGAAAAGCATGGCAACTGCAAGAGACAAGAATTCTAAGTTTGTGACTGTCTGGTCTGCAGACATTTCCTAACCCCCATGACTATGGCTAAAAGAAACAGGAGAACTTCCCTGGTGGTCAAGTGATTAAGAATCTGCCTGCCAGTGCTGGGGCTAACTGCTAAGTCACTTCAGTCGTGTCTGACTCTGTGCGACCCCATAGACGGCAGCCCACCAGGCTCCCCCGCCCCTGGGATTCTCCAGGCAAGAACACACTGGAGTGGGTTGCCGTTTCCTTCTCCAGTGCATGAAAGTGAAAAGTGAAAGTGAAGTCGCTCAGTCGTGTCCAACCCTCAGCGACCCTGTGAACTGCAGCCTTCCAGGCTACTCTGTCCATGGGGTTTTCCAGGCAAGAGTACTGGAGTGGGGTGCCATTGCCTTCTCCGGCCCGTGCTGGGGACACTGGTTCAAACCCTGGTCTGGGAAGACCCCATGTACTGCAGGGCAACTAAGCCCACGTGCCACATCTACTGAGCCTGTGCTCTAGAGCCCTCTTGCTGCAACTACTGTAGCCCACATAGCCCACACACTGCAGAAGCCTGTGCTCCACAAGAGAAGCTACTGCAATGAGAAGCCTGCACACCACAGCTAGAGTGTAGCTCCTGCTTGCCGCAACCAGAGAAAGCCCACGTGCAGCAGTGAAGACCCAGTGCGGCCAATAAGTACATTTAAAAGAAGAAAAACAGGGGAGAAGCACAGCCTTATTGGCTCAAGGGACATTTCAAGGCTGGAAAATGAGCTGGTAGTTTAAAAGGGGAAATCCTACTAGCAGGAAGAGAGTTTTAGAAGGAGTGAGACTCAAAGTTTGAATACAAGTTCTTCCAAATCCTTTTGACAGTTTAAGTCTGCAGGTGAAAGAGAAGATTCATAAGCCCCAACACAAAACAGGTAAAGACCAGAGAGAAGTCTATATTTGAAATAGGGAGCTATATAGAGCAAGATCTGAGCATTTGCTTTATTTGCTTGGGTTGAACCTGAGCCATGGCAGTGAGAATGCTGAGTCCTAACCACTGGGCAACCAGGGAATTCCCTTGGTTTAGTGTAACTTTAAAAAAATAATGTTTATTTTTATTTTTAAAAGCAACTGAATTGAAGTATATTTTATGTGTTTTAAAACTTTTTAATTTGGAAAAAATTATAGATTCACAGAAAGTATCAAAAATAATACAGAGAGGTCCATGGATCCTTCTCCCAGTTTTCCCCAATAGTTATATCTTACATAATTATAATATAGTATCAAAACCAGGACATTTACATTGATAGACCATGTGTGCATAGTTCTATGTCATTTTGTCACATGTAGATTTTGGTAACCTCCATTACAATCAAGATGAATAGCGATCCTGTTACCACAAGATCTCCCTTATGCTACCCTGTTATAATCATAATCACCCTTTCCTCCTCACCATTCCTAACCTCTGATAACCAAAATCTTTTTTCCATCACTACAGTTTTATCACATTGAGAATGTGAATAATGGATTCATACAGCATGTGGATTTTTTGACCCTATGAAATTGGCTTTTTCCCCCACTTAGCCTAATACCCCTGAGATCTATGTGTTTTCAATATTTCATGCCTTTTTATTTCTGATTAGTATCCCATAGAATGGATGTGCCACAGATTATTTAACCATTCACCTACTGAGGGTCATTTTGGTTGTTTACAGTTTAGGACTATTACAAATAAAACTCCTGTGAAGATTTGTGTACAGACTTTTGTGTAGATGTAAAATTTCCCTTCCCTGAAATGAATGCCCAGGTATATGATTGCATGTTATATGGTAGTTGGATGTTCAATTTTATAAGAAACTGCCAAACTATGATCTTCCATTCAACATGCCTACTAGTAATGTATGAGAGATCCAGTTGTTCCATATCCTTGCCAGCATTTGATATTGTTATTTTCTTTTAGCTGTTCTAATAGGTATGTATTTATATATCATTGCGGTCTTAATTTGCATTTCCTTAATGGCTAGTGATGTTGAAAAATAACTTAAAAAATAATTGAAGAGAAATTCATACAACATAAACTAACCATTTGAATGTGGCATTTAATATGTATACAATGTTGTGAACCACCTCTATCTAATTCCAAAACATTTCCATCTCTCCAAAGTAAAACTTCTTACTCACTAAGCAGTTTCTACTCAGTCCACCCTCCCCTTGCCCCAGCCCCTGGCGACCACCAATCTATATTCTACTTCTATGGATTTATGTATTCTGGATATTTCATATAAATGGATTCATATAATATGTGGCCTTTTTGTCCGGCTTCTTTCACTTAACATAATGTTTTACTTACAATTGATAGGGACAAAGTAATAAAGGGACAAAATAGGTAATTAAATAATTAATCCCACTAGGGGATTACAGGTAGGAAAAAATATGGGAGACCTCTGTAAGTTAATAATTAGTCAAGAGAGCAGGTTTGCTTAACCACAAAACCAAGCAGGCTTGTTTAGCAACAAAACCATGCAGCAGAAACATGTGACATGCCCCCAAACAATAAAACAATGGTGACATGAACCCCACATCCTGTCCAGTGAGCTCAGTTAATGATCCCTAGGCCATGCTCTCTGCACACATTAAAACAATAATTTGTGGACCTAGCTTGACCATGGAGGGACAAGAAAACATCTGTGCCCGACTTGGAGGAAGAACTGATGATAGAAGCATGACGTCTACTCAAGAAAGACAAAGAACTTCTTTTCCCCCTCCCCACTTTTCCTTTGATTATAAAACTGTAGCTCAGTAAGTTCCTGGGGCATGACATTTCTCACCAACCTGCTTGTAAACCTCATAAGCTTCCTATTCTGATAAATCACTTGTTATCTATCACTTTGCCTCTTGCTAAATTCTTTCTGCACTGAGACATAAAGGACTATGATACTGGAGCTCTTCAGAGCTCCTGAAACAACAACCAATGGTTTCACAATCATCTATGTTGTAACAGATACCAGTACTTCATTCCTTTTTTAGTGGCCAAATTATATTCCTTTGCCTGTGTATGCAATTTGTTTGTCCATTCATCCACTGATAGACATTTGGGCTGTTTCGACCTTTTTGCTACCATGAACAGTACTGCTATGAACATGCATGCACATGTATGGATTTGAGCACCTCTTTCAGTTCTTTTGGATATATACTTAGCAGTGCTTTTTTCCTTTTTAACTGAATGTATTCCCATCTGTGCTTAGATGAAACAGCAGAAAACTGAAGCCCAGGGACTTGAAGTGCCAATAGATAGAGCTCAATGCCAGCAGGACAGCTGGTAGTTAGGTGTGAAACCTTAGAGGCAAGGAAGCCACAGAAAGGTGGAGCTTCACCTATGTCCAAATTCTAGTGGACTGTCAAATTACATAGACACATGGGAGACTCCACAGGGGGTCAGGCTAAAAATATAAGTGGATAGCCATAAAAACAAAGTAGATAGATAAGCTGCTGCATACCACAAGCAACACAAAGTTTGCAGCTTCAGTTCAAGTAAGTTAACTGTCTACTATAATCAAAACTCAGTAATCAAAACATAGCAGATTTCAGGATCACCATATTTTCTATAATGTCTGATTTTCAACCCCAAATACTAACCATTGAGAGGAAACAGAAAAGCAAGACCCAGAGCTAGAGGAAAAGCAGTCAATAAAGACTGACTCTGAGTGGGCCCAAATATAAGATTTAGCAAAGACTTAAAGACGTCTATTGTAGATGTGTTCAAAGAATTAAAGGAAAATCTTCAAAGAATTAAAGGAGAATGTGTATCAATGAATGAGAACATTGCAGTTGAGATATAGAAACTACAACAAAAAACAAAGATTCTAGAGCTGAAAAATATAATGACTGAAATAAATTTGCTAGATGGGCTCAATAGCATACAGGAGATGTCAGAAGAAAGAATTTATGGACTCAATTTCAAGAATCAATTTGAAAAACAAACAAAAAAACAAAAATGAAGAGAAATGTGGGAGAATATTAAGCAGTCTAACGAATGTGTAATAATTGATGTCCCAGATGGGGAGAAGAAAAAAAAGGAAAGAAAAAATATTTGAAGAAATAGTGACTGAAAAATTTAAAGGATATCAAATACACCTAATTATTTCTGACATCTTTTTTGTGAGTGCTTTGCAACAGGTTACAAAGTGGAGGAGCAGGCCTTTGGTGCTACCTAGTGGTCATCTAGGAAGTTCCAATTATAATTTGGGTATAAAAGAACACCTTGATGATTTTATTACTTCAAATCTTTGTGTTTGTGGCCCATCTCAGAGAAGGGCAACCTTAACAAGAGTTTCCAGTTAATAACACAGATGTCCCCAAAAAGAAGTGGCCCCAGCCTTGTTTGCATTACTAATCAGGAAAAAATATAGTGACTAAAGTAACATGAAGATTAATAATAATTTTGGCCACTTTACAACTGTGGAAGTCCTTATTGTTCTGTTTAATTACAATCACAGTTTTGAAGTATGCAAAATCAGCATGAAAACAAGAAAGTTAACAGTCCCTTTTGAGTGATTGTATTTGGGTAGGGTGAGAAAAACAAACAAACTTTTGCCATCTGGGTAGAACATGCAGAAAATAAATAACATTTTATACCCTCGTGTTTGAGAACAAATCATATACTCAAAGACCACTTTTCTTTCTGAGTTCCCAGTCCTCTACTATACAAAGTTTCTATTTTTAAAATCAAATAGTTTTAATGGGTTTCAATATGTACACATCTAGATGCATGCACATACACTAAATAGTGATAGATGACCACACTCAAGGTTTAAACAGTAGTTTTCAAGTTAATCTTACAAGCATATCATAAGACATTTTATTGCCTGGATTTTTGTTTAATCTATCTCCATAATCTACATGTTATGAAGAACAAATACATTTATATGTTATAGTCAATTAAAAATAAACTTTTATGGCTACCAAGCATTTTAACCTTTCCCGGATCACTTCAGTCTGTTTTATTTTAAAACTTTTGGCTGTGCTACATCTTCCTCGTGGTGTGTGGGCTTTCCATTGTGGTGCTGCAGGCTTTCTTTAGTTGTGCACAAGGGGCTTCCCTAGTTGTGGGGGGCAGGCTTCTCTTGTTGTGGAGCACCAGCTCTACACTGCACAGGCTCAGTAGTTGGGGTACATGGGCACAGTAGTTGTGGCATGTGGACTTAGTTGCCCCACAGCATATGGGATCATAGTTCTCCCACCAGGGATTGAACCCATGTCCCTTGCATTGGAAGGCAGATTCTCAACTACTGGACCACCATGGTAGTCCATGGATCTCTTCAATTTAACTTCTTTAAAAATTGTTGCACTTATATAATGCAATGAGTTTTGCATTTACCAACTGATAGCTCAGTTGGTAAAGAATCCGCCTGCAATGCAGGAGACCCAGGTTCCATTCCTGGATCGGGAAGATCCACTGGAGAAGGGATAGGTTATCCACTCTGGTATTCTTGGGCTTCCCGGTGGCTCAGCTGGTAAAGAATCCACCTGCAATGTGGGAGACTTGGGTTTGATCCCTGGGTTGGGAAGATCCCTTGGAGAAGGGAAAGGCTACCCACTGCAGTATTCTGGCCTGGAGAATTCCATGGACTGTATCGCAAAGAATCGGACACGACTGAGTGATTTTCACTTTCAGGAAGAAATCACTTAGCTTTGTTTTGAAGGGGGTTCTGAATATGAAATAAGTTAAACATTTTTTTATTGAAATATAGTTGAGATTTAGCTTTTTTAAAACCAAATTTATCAAATCACTGAGTTGTGTGAGGATTCATCTTGATTAGGAATATTAGGTAAATTTAGAATTATGCATTAATTCTTTTATAGTTATTTTAAAATGTTAAAAATACTTCACAGATATTTTTATGTATGATTATTGGTGCTAGCTTGATGTCTATTTTTGTTTCTGTCTTTTTACAACCCTTTACAACTAGGGGTTTGCAACTAAGATTCCAAAATCTTTCTTTGTAACCTAGAATCCAAGCATTTGACTACCTGAGCCTGTCAGTTTCTGAATTGGAAGTTTCTATGTGTGAAGAATCCACTGGAGAAGGGATAGGTTATCCACTCTGGTATTCTTGGGCTTCCCGGTGGCTCAGCTGGTAAAGAATCCACCTGCAATGTGGGAGACTTGGGTTTGATCCCTGGGTTGGGAAGATCCCTTGGAGAAGGGAAAGGCTACCCACTGCAGTATTCTGGCCTGGAGAATTCCATGGACTGTATCGCAAAGAATCGGACACGACTGAGTGATTTTCACTTTCAGGAAGAAATCACTTAGCTTTGTTTTGAAGGGGGTTCTGAATATGAAATAAGTTAAACATTTTTTTATTGAAATATAGTTGAGATTTAGCTTTTTTAAAACCAAATTTATCAAATCACTGAGTTGTGTGAGGATTCATCTTGATTAGGAATATTAGGTAAATTTAGAATTATGCATTAATTCTTTTATAGTTATTTTAAAATGTTAAAAATACTTCACAGATATTTTTATGTATGATTATTGGTGCTAGCTTGATGTCTATTTTTGTTTCTGTCTTTTTACAACCCTTTACAACTAGGGGTTTGCAACTAAGATTCCAAAATCTTTCTTTGTAACCTAGAATCCAAGCATTTGACTACCTGAGCCTGTCAGTTTCTGAATTGGAAGTTTCTATGTGTGAAGAATTTTTTTTAAAGGGTCAGTACATTTAAAACATCAAGAGTCCAGTTTCTTCTGTGGGAATTCTTGAGTTCTTTTCTTTTAGGTTTATAAAAGCACTTGTTAGTCTCAGCAAGTTAAAAAGAACAGAATGTCTTTATTTTCAAATTTACTAATTCTCTCTGAAGATAGGAAGAAGTGTTCTAAATTATTTTCCTGGAAAATCCTTCACATTCATATAGAGGAAGAATCATATTACACTCTTGGACAAGCTAGAATTTGTCCAAGTTGAAGTTTATAGTCAAAGGGTTTTCCCTCTCTGTGTTGTTATGTACTATTTTCTGTAGCACTTATCCAGTCGATATGTGAGTTGAACCAGAGGTTAAATATCAGGACTAAAAGGTTGCTTTTTCCCTTAACATTTTAAATTGGCTTATTTATGTACATCTATAGTATTTCCTCACTTCTATTTTCTTTAAAAATTTTATTGGGCTCTAGTAGATTCACGATGTTGTGTTAGTTTCAGGTGTACAGCAAAGTGATTCAGTTATACATAGACATATATCCATTTTTTTAAGATTCTTTTCTCATATAGGCCATTACAGAGTATTGAGTGGAATTCCCTGTGCTATATAGCAAGTTCTTATTAGTTATCTATTTTATGTATAGTAGAATGTGTATGTCAGGCCCAGTCTCCTAATTTATCCCTGCGCATCACCTGGTAACCCTAAGTTTGTTTTCTACATCCATGACACTACTGCCGTTTTGTACATAAGTTCATTTATACCTCTCTTTTTTTAGATTCCACCTATGAGTGAAATCATATGATATTTGTCTTTCTGTGTCTGACTTACTTCACTCAGTATGACAATCTCTAGGCCCATGTGAAAGAAAGAAAGTGAAACTCAGTCGTGTTCAGCTCTTTGCAACCCTATGGACTATACAGTCCATGGAATTCTCCAGACCATTGGGTAACCTTTCCCTTCTCCAGGGGATCTTCCCAACCCAGGAACTGGACCCAGGTCTCCTGCATTGCAGGTGGATTCTTTACCAGCTGAGCCACCAGGGAAGCCCAAGAATACTGGAGTGGATAGCCTATCCCTTCTCCAGAGGATCTTCCCGACCCAGGAATTGAACTGGGGCCTCCTGCATGGCAGGTGGATTCTTTACCAACGGAGCCATCAGGGAAGTCCCCCTAGGTCCATCTCAGTTCAGCATCTATGTTACTGCAAATGGAATTATTTTGTTCTTTTTTTATGGCTGAGTAATACTCCATTATATACATGTACAATGTCTTCTTTATCCATTCCTCTGTTGCTGGGCATTTGCTTCCCCAGTGGGTCAGAGGTTAAAGCATCTGTCTGCAATGTGGGAGACCTGGGTTTGATCCCTGGGTCGGGAAGATCCCCTGGAGAAGGAAATGGCAACCCACTCCAGGATTCTTGCCTGGAGAATCCCATGGATGGAGGAGCCTGGTGGGCTACAGTTCACGGGGTCGCAAAGAGCCGGACACGACTGAGCGACTTCACTTTTATATCCTGGCTATTGTAAATGGTACTGCCATGAACACTGGACTGCATATATCTCTTGGAATTATGGTTTTCTCTGGGTATATGTCCAGGAATTCTCAGATTGCTAGGTCATATGGTAGCTCTGTTGATATTTTTAGTTTTTTAAGGATTCAGTTCTTTTATTTCTTTTTAAAATTTTTATTCATTTTTAATTGGAGGATAATTGCTTTACAGTATTGTATTGGTTTTTGCCATATATCAACATGAATCAGCCATATGTATACGTATGCCCCTCCAATTCTTAAAAGGGAGAAAAAAAGGAAAATGCGTTGAATAATTCTTCAGATTTTTCAGATTGTTAGTGCCCAGTGGCCAAGGGGTAAGGAATTGGGGAGATGTGGTTAAAGGATGCAAACTTACAACTAGAAGATAAAAAGTTTTGCATGTCTAATGCAAAGTATAATGATTATAGTCAATAATGCTTTTATACTTCAAAATTGCTGAGAGACTAGATTTGAAATGTTCTAACCATAAAAAAAATTATAATTATGTGACATGACAGAGGTATTGGCTAAAGCTTCAATGTCATCCTATAGCATTATATAAATGTATCAAATCAACGCATATACTATAAACTTCAGCAATGCTCTATGTAAATTATATCTCAGTACAAAAAGGAGTGTTTCTTTGCTAATTCTTTACAGAAAGGAAAAACAGTGGTGTGATATACAAATACCACACCATAAATATGGTATACATATATCAAATGGTATTATCATTTTTAAAAAGTGTTATCAAGGTTAGATTTATGTCCCAGGATGTGATCTATCCTGGAGAAGGTTCTGTGAGCACTTGAGAAAAAGGTGAAATTCATTGTTTTGGGGTGAAATGTCCTATAGATATCAATTAGGTCTAACTGGTCTATTGTATCATTTAAAGTTTGCGTTTCTTTGTTAATTTTCTGGTTAGTTGATCTGTCCATAGGTGTGAGTGGGGTATTAAAGTCTCCCACTATTATTGTGTTATTGTCAATTTCCCCTTTCATACTTGTTAGCATTTGTCTTACATATTGCGGTGCTCCTATGTTGGGTGCATATATATTTATAATTGTTATATCTTCTTCTTGGATTGATCCTTTGATCATTATGTAGTGGCCTTCTTTGTCTCTTTTCACAGCCTTTGCTTTAAAGTCTATTTTATCAGCTATGAGTATTGCCACTCCTGCTTTCTTTTGGTCTCTATTTGCATGATATATCTTTTTCCAGCCTNACATGAGTTTGAGTGAACTCTGGGAGTTGGTGATAGACAGAAAGGCCTGGCATGCTGCAATTCATGGGGTCACAAAGAGTCGGATACAACTGAGTGAACTGAACTGATACTGTGATGTGGGAAGCATTTGGACAAATGCTTGAATAAACATTTCCATTATTGAATCTTGGTCAAGTATTGACCAATATGTATGCTCATTTTGGAACGTGAGTCACAGGTAGTTTTTAAAATATTAAATATTCTTTCAACAAATTAATAAAACTAAAAATAGCAATAGTCAACTTATGTATCACCAAATCAACCCTTGTGATAAAGATTTTTCTTTCTTATTGAAGTATAGTTGATTTATATTTTGTAATGTTTACAGTGAGAAAAGAATATATTAATATAGCAAGTTATCTTTGTCCAAAAGCAGTTTTAAGGTGGTCTCGGCTGTTCTGCCAATGACACCAAAATGACCTTAGGAAGGGAGAAGAAAGTCAGTCTGCTTGACTATTTCCATAGTACAGTGCTTTTTGCAGAAAAGAAGTGAAAATTTGCAAAAATGGTTTCTCCACAAATTCCAATGTGTAATCTATAAATAAGACATTTTATGTTTATATGTTTGGGGATTTTGTTTTTGTGGTTTTGGGGGGAGGTTGTTTGAGGTTTTTGTTTTGTTTTGGTTTTGGTTTTGTCCTGCAAACAGTAAGACAAACTCTAGTCATTTTAAACTAGGTAAGGCAGCCATTCTACCTAATCAGATTGAGTTCTTTTCACAAGTGGTAACATTTCAACTACTTAAACAACCCTTTTATACCCCATTTCTCAAACCTATCAACCAGCTAGAGGTGGAGTAATAAAGGGGTAATTTCTGGGTAAGCAAAGAAGGGAATTTTATAATCACAAACTTACATGGAAAGCTGTCTTGTATGTACCCTGGTGTGGGGTTCTGAATGGTCAGGGCACCTTGGGTATTGTATGCCCAGGGAAGAAGGGCAAAGAAAGCTAAGACTACCAAAGACAAATTTCCCCTACTTCACAACTTCAAAAGATTAACTCTGCCAGGGATTGTAGTGGAGAAGGAATGTTGGCTTGCCAGTGACCTCTAGATTATCATGCCCTTGAAGCTCTAATACTTCAGCCACCTGATGTGAAGAGCTGACTCATTGGAAAAGCCTCTGATGCTGGGAAAGATTGAAAGTAGGAGGAGAAGGGGACAACAGAGGATGAGATGATTGGATGGCATCACTGACTCAATGGACATGAGTTTCAGCAAACTCCAGGAAATGATGAAGGACAGGGAAGCCTGGCGTGCTGCAGTGCATGGGGTTGCAAAAAGCTGGACCTGACTGAGCAACTGAACAACAACAGTCTTAGAGATTCAAATAAGAAAGAGAAGAATGGGTTAAAGAAAACAATCTACAAATGAAATGGATCGAATCATCAAGTATTTATTGATTGCTGTGTGTCTCCTGGTATTTTAGAGGGATCAAGCTCTGACATACCAGACTTCATAGTTCACTAGCGGGACAGATTCAGTGATTCATAATCCAGTTGATATCATTGCCACATTTGGAAAGAATGCTTACTATAGACACTCATAACTACAAATTCAGTTCTCTTCATTTTCAGCTAGGCATACAGCCACCCAGCTAAAGATTTCATTTCCCAGCCTCCCTTTGTAGCTAAACATGGCCACATGAGAAAATTCTTACCAGTGGAATATAAGTAGAAATGATGGTGCAACTTCTGCACCATTGGTTTAAAAAGACACTGTTTGACTTTCATGACCTTTCTTTCTTTTTCCTATATGGCTGGAGTACATCTATGCTGCCAAGTTAGCTTTAACCATGCACAACACTAAAAGAGCAGAATAGCAAATTAAAGGCACCTTGTCCTGGAATGGTTTTTGTAGAGCAGCGCCACCCCCATGTACTTACAGAATGTTACACGACAGAGGCAAACTCCTGTTTTGCTTGTGTGTTTATTTGGTGACCTATTGTTTATGGCAGTTTCTAGACTAAACCTAGCATATCCATGTTAGACCCTCCAGGGAGGGAAACTGGATTGCTGGAAATCCCAGTTTGAAAAAATATTTTACATATTCTTTTATACTTTTCAGCTTCTGTGCTGTGTATATGTATTCCCTAGTTATTAAAAATTCATCAATCAGTTAATTAATTTTTAATGCCTTTGTGTCCCTGCTGAACAAAAACCAATGTTATCTTTCTGCTGCTGCTGCTAAGTCACTTCAGTCGTGTCCGACTCTGTGCGACCCCATAGACGGCAGCCCACCAGGCTCCCCCATCCCTGGGATTCTCCAGGCAAGAACACTGGAGTGGGTTGCCATTTCCTTCTCCAATGCAGGAAAGTGAAAAGTGAAAGTGAAGTCACTCAGTCGTGTCTGACTCTTCGCGAACCCATGGACTGCAGCCCACCAGGCTCCTCTGCCCATGGGATTTTCCAGGCAAGAGTACTGGAGTGGTGTGCCATTGCCTTCTCTGGTTATCTTGCTAGAGAGTGCTTTTTCATCCTGGCCAAGATTTGTTCCCAGATCTTTAATATGTTGGCTTCTACCACCAACCTTAGCAGATATTTCTAGCAGAGTCTGATAGCAAGGGCAACAATTCTTAAATCATTAAGTATAATGATAACTATAAGAACTAATTGTAACATGAATGCTAATGGTTTTACGAGATCACCAACCTTTCTATGCTATCATCAGCCCCAATAAAGTCAGACACATTCAGTTAATCACTTGGTGTGTTACTACTCTTACCTCTCTCTGTCCATTCAACAAATGTTTATCATAATGTACATTTTCAACCTGATGTTGTGGTGGGCACTCTAGATACGAAGATGAATAAGACCCCATCACAGCTCTCTCTGGATCCATGTATATATATTGGTGTGTGTTTCTTTTTTTTTGACTAACATGTGGCATGTGGGATCTTAGTTCCCTGACCAAGGATTGAAACCCTGCAGTGGAAGCATGGAGTATTAACCACTGAACCATGAGAGAAGTCCCAGTACTTATATTTTAGAGAAGGCTAAGGCACATGGTTATCTTTTCCTCCCATGGACTTAAGTGATATTTCATAAAACAATGAGGAAGATAATATGGGGAAAGAGAAATCCTCTGCTCCTGAAATCACATTGCCTATTCAAAAGCTAAAACTGTCAGATAAAATCCTCACCCAGCACCATTACATCCCACTTACAAAATCAGAGCATTAGAAACTGTAATTAAAGGCAAACTTTAATTCTCTTTAGTAAGCTATTAATAATGAATGTGTTTTGCTAAGTTAATGTTTATAAGGTCCCTATACCAAGTCTGAGCCATAAAATAATACCATTTATCAAAGTAATTTTACTCATAATAATTTAAGTTTAATCCAAACAAATTTAAAAGCTATGTACATGAAGGTGCTCACGTTATCTATATCTGAGACTGGGGAATCATTTACATAAATGATGATTGTCAAATAGATAAAATGAGGAATAACTCTAAGAATCTTGTTACAAAAAAGGATGTATTATTTAACAGTTTGGAAAAGCATAATACAAATGTGTGTGTATGTACGAGGGTTTCTTAATCTTGGGACTAGACATTTTGGACTGGATCATTCATTTTTTTGAGAGGGGCCTATACTCTGTAACATGTTTACCAGCATCCCTGGCTTCTACCCATGAGATGCCAGTAGTGCACTCCTGCCCCTAGCAAAGACAATCAAAAATGTACCCAGACATTTCCAACTGTCTCCCAGGAGGAATGGGAATCACCTCTTGTTGAGAATCCTTATTAGATGAACTACATATATAGTATATATTTCTGTGATCACAGTTATGTAAAATATATGCACTTAGAGACAAAGCTGGAAGGAAATTTGGAAGATTTTTAAAGGCATTTTTAATAGGATGATGAAGTTTTTGAAGCTTTTAAACATTCTCTTTAATATTTTTGAAATGAAAATATTAAGAATGTTAAAATTAAGGACTGTTATGATTTATAAAAACTTCTAAGGAATTTAAATCTTTAAAGATTATTATATTGATACATTTCACTCTTTAGAAATAATGTTTATCTCCCCACTATAAGCATATCATCAAAAAAAATTTTATTTAGATGGTTACAAAATCATTTTCTAAAAACTCATGAAGCCAAATTGATATGTGATTCAGATGAGGAAGAAGAACAGAATGACTCATTAATACTGGATGTGATTCTGATTCTGCAGAATGCTTCTTGACTTAGTCCACATTCAGAGTTGTCACAATTTCAAAGGAAAGGAACTTCATACAAGAAAAAAGTGAATTCAGAATTATTCCATCACCAATCTCCATCACTGGATTTGAGTAAGAACTTAATGTGTGTTTGACTTCAGTGAGAAAGTTACTGATAACATTTTGACGATGCCCAAGTTTGTAAAAAAAAAAAAAAAAAAAGTATTAGGAGTTATAGCATATAACAGTTGCAGAATAAATGGGGAAACAATGGAAACAATGACAGACTTTATTTTCTTGGGCTCCAAAATCATTGCAGATGGTGACTGCAGTTATGAAAATAAAAGATGCTTGCTCCTTGGAAGAAAATCTATGACAAACCTAGACAACATTAAAAAGCAGAGACGTCACTCTGCTGCCAAAGATCTATCTAGTCAAAGCTGTGGTTTTTCAAGTAGTCACATATGGATGTGAGAGTTGGACCATAAAGAAGGCTGAGTGCCCAACAATTGATGCTTTTAAACTGTAGTGTTGGAGAAGACTCTTGAGAGTCCCTTGGACTGCAAGGAGATCCAACCATTCAATCCTAAAGGAAATCAGTCCTGAATATTCATTGGAAGGACTGATGGCTAAAGCTGAAACTCCAATACTTTGGCCATCTGATGCGAAGAACTGACTCATTTGAAAAGACCCTGATGCTGGGAAAGATTGAAGGCAGGAGGAGAAGGGGATGACAGAGGATGAGATGGGTGGTATCACTGACTCACCATCGATGACATGAGTTTGATGGACATGAGTTTGAGCAAGTTCTGGTAGTTGGTGATGGACAGAGAAGCCTGCCATGATGCAGTCCATGAGATTGCAAAGAGTTGGACACAACTGAGCACCTGAAATGAACCGAACTTACAGCGTTCATTCTATCATTTAATGGAAATGAGCACAAGAAATAAAACTTCCGTTTATGAATGTGTGCTGAGCAGCACAGCCAGTATAGAACATAGAACAAAGAGCGTAGGCTATTCAGCCACTGTAGGATTAGGAAAGAATAAAACCATTGTCATCATGTACATAGCCATTCTGTTCCCTGCTCCATTAATACGGGATGATTAAAAGCTAATTTTGGAAGTCTCAATGACATGATTCTGAAAAGCGCTCTATCTGAAAAGCAGGTGATCCAGTGGACCTCCACTTTGGCAAAGAGAATGATGGTTCTAGGGCATATATTTGAGTCTGTAAACAAACATAGGTGTTGACTGGCGGTTTGGGTGATTTGAAAACTGAGGAAGAAAGGAAAAGAGAGCAGATTGTGAACAAGAATCTGTCAGACCCAAGTAACAAAGAACAGAGTGGGCTGGGGATATTGTCTTCATTTCTGAATGAGTGGAGCAAAGCAAGTACAGTAAGTGCTGTGTGGAATTCAGCAGACAAAAAGCAGAATTTATCTGGTGAGTTCCAGCAACAGGATTGGTGACTCCTTCAAGCAGATTTTGAACAAGGGAGATTAGACCAGGAGATTAGACCAAGACAGGAACATGAGCAGGTTTGTTCCTAAGCGCATGCAAAATATCCAGTTGCAACTCCTAAATTAACTGGTGAAGATTTTGTGAGAGGAAGTTACTGAAGTCTTTTGGGTATGCGTTTATTATTGATGTGACACTTTGGTTCCCATAGGCTAATAGGTGTGAGAACACTGAGACTATATCTGATTAACAAAAAATATCTTGCAGTTCCAGTTTTATATTTGTTAGGTATTCCTCACTTTATAAAATAAATATTTCAGAAAAGTTGACTATTTTCTCATAGGTAAAATTCTTTTTTCCTTGTAAGTAACCATTTTTAGGTATAATTTACATACCTGGAACCATTATATTCTTTCTCAGGCAGGAAAAAATTGGATTAAAAACTTGATAAGAGGATTGAGATGAAGACTAGATTGGAGAAGTCAGTAGGGGCATATCATCTACTCTAAAATTATTCCTCCTCTGTTAACCACTGCCATGGTCTCCATGTTCACAGCTACCAGTTTTTTAAGCTCATATTTATGAAGCCTAATAAATAAGGCTGTAATAGCAACCTTTCTACAGGTACTATGGTCATCACACTAAATTAAATTTTATGTAATTATTTCTTCAGTTCAGTTGCTCAGTCGTGTCCGACTCTTTGCAACCCCATGAACCGCAGCACACCAGGCCTCCCTGTCCATCACCAACTCCCAGAGTCCACCCAAACCCATGTCCATCGAGTCGATGATGCCATCCAACCATCTCATCCTCTGTGTCCCCTTCTCCTCTTGCCCTCAAACTTTCCCAGCATCAAGGTCTTTTCAAATGAGTCAGCTCTTCTCATCATGTGGCCAAAGTATTGGAGTTTCAGCTTTAGCATCAGTCCTTCCAATGAATATTCAGGACTGATTTCCTTTAGGATGGACTAGTTGGATCTCCTTGCAGTCCAAGGGACTCTCAAGAGTCTTCTCCAGCACCACAGTTCAAAACATCAATTCTTCGGCACTCAAGCTTTCTTTATAGTCCAACTCTCACATCCATAAATGACCACTGGAGAAACCATAGCCTTGACTAGACAGACCTTTGTTAGCAAAATAATGTCTCTGTTTTTTAATATGCTGTCTAGGTTGGTCATAACTTTGCTTCCAAGGAGTAAGTGTCTTTTAATTTAATAACCATCTACAGTGATTTTGGAGCCCAGAAAAATAGTCAGCCACAGTTTCCACTGTTTCCCCATCTATTTCCCATGAAGTGATGGATGCCATGATCTTAGTTTTCTGAAGGCTGAGCTTTAAGCCAACTTTTTCACTCTCCTCTTTCACTTTCATCAAGAGGCTCTTTATTTCCTCTTCACTTTCTGCCATAAGGGTGGTGTCATCTGCATATCTGAGGTTATTGATATTTCTCCTGGCAATCTTGATTCCAGCTTGTGCTTCCTCCAGCCCAGAATTTGTCATGATATACTCTGCATAGAAGTTAAATAAGCAGGGTGACAATATACAGCCTTGACGTACTCCTTTTCCTATTTGGAACTAGTCTGTTGTTCCATGTCCAGTTCTAACTGTTGCTTCCTGACCTGCATATAGGTTTCTCAAGAGGCAGGTCAGGTGGTCTGGTATTCCCATCTCTGTCAGAATTTTCCACAGTTTATTGGGATCCACACAGTCAAAGGCTTTGGCATAGTCAATAAAGCAGAAATAGGTGCTTTTCTGGAACTCTCTTGCTTTTTCAATGATCCAGTGCATGTTGGCAATTTGATCTCTGGTTCCTCTGCCTTTTCTAAAGCCAGCTTGAACATCTGGAAGTTCACAGTTCACGTGCTGCTGAAGCCTGGCTTGGAGAATTTTAAGCATTTCTTTACAAGTCAATTCCATGTTTATTCTAAAAGCTTGGAATGTTTTATATCAAATGATATAATCTCTGTTGGGACCATGCTTGCTAGCACACAGAATAAGATTCTACTCCATGGGTACTGAATGAATCTGTAATGGACATCATTTATTTTAATAGTCTGATTCCTTCCCTTTGGACTAGAGCTCTTCTTTCCTGTTAGGAACTCAATCCAGGTATCTTAGCTGGGGCTGAACTTTCAGGGACACATGATCATCATCACAAGAGAGCACAAGTAGCCAGATGAGGCCAACCAGAGTTCCCCATTTCCTGAGTGTCATTTCTTTTTTCAGAAATGTACAGGTAACCCAGCAGAACATCAGAATCACCTTCAGGAATTTTTCGTCAGAGCTATTGGGAAAGGCTTCTCTCTTTTCTGGATTTGCTAAGCTGGAAGCATAAACATATGGGACTTGAGAAACCCAGAATGAAACTGCAAGATATAAGCAGAACTAAAAGGTAGGGAAACAGCCCTGATGACATCATTTGAGCCCCTGGACCCAGTAATATCTAAAGCCCACTCCATGTTAACTCCTTTTTTCTCCTACCATCTGCTCTGAAGCAGTAGGCTTAATTGCTCCAGTCCCAGACTTATTTACCTGGGTCTCCTACATTGCAGGCAGATTCTTTACTGTCTGAGCCAACAGGGAAGCCCTTGCCCAGCTCACCAGTAGTAGAAAGTCTCACTATTTCCCAATCTTGGATTCCTTGAATTTCCTTCAAGCTCATTTGTGCGAATTAAACAACTGTTGAGACAATTAGAACATGCAAGCACATGATTTATTGTCTTCATTACCTTTGAACAAAGTCAGGGAGAAAGATACCAGGTTGGAAGTACCTAGAAGCTCTCTCAAGTCTAGATAATCCTTTTCACAAGCAAATTATTTTCTTCATGATACTACTCTTATATGTGTGGTCAAACACTTCGGAAACTTCTCTCCAAATCATTTCCAAAACTCCTCTCTAGATAGTTTCCCAAGGTTCAGCTATCAAGACTACCTATGACTTTGCCCTACAGTTAGTTATTTAATGTGCAAGTGGTCTTTGTCATTATGATAAAGAGGATGTTCTATTGCTAGAACTACTGTGGGGAAAGAGCATACATATCACAACCTGAGTGAAGCTTGAAACACACCAGACTTATTTCCACTGTGTTCTTCACTGCCCTTGCTTTGTATTCACAAAAATATAGACATTCTGCAGTTCCTCAAAACTTCTAGCTGACATGTTCGCTTTGTCTTGAATTTATTAACTTATTTTACTTATACTAATTGATATAGAGAGCTTATGTTCCTTCTATATAATAAATTATTTCTCTGAATTCCTCTTTTAGACCAAAATTGTTCTTTCAGCCCCCTGAATTTCCCAACGGGCATGAGCCAATCAGTTCTTCTTTTGCTTGAGCCTGTTTGCACAGGGTTTCTTTCCCTGAAAAGTGACTGAAGAAAAATAAGTGACTCAAGGACTTCCTTGGTGGTCAGTGTCTATATTCCGTGCTCCCGGTGCAGGAGTTCTGGGTTCAATCCCTGGTCAGGGAAATAGATCCCACATCCTGCAACTAAGAGTTCACATGCCACAACTAAGGATCTCACAAGCAGCAGCGAAGGTCGAAGATCCCACGTGCCACAGCTAAGAGTTGGCACAGCCAAATAAATGAATACTTAAAGCAATTGAAAAATGACTCAAGCGCTTTCAACAACCTGCTCAACTGTTAAAACTTTCTTGAGAGTTTTTATTCCTACAGCCAATTATTGGGATACTAACTGTCAAAAAGCCTGGGATTAAAGATCAAGTTAACTAGATAAAGGAAGAAAGACATGGCAGAGTGACCACACGTCTATTCTTCCTCTCAAGCACCAATAAAATAACAGTAAAGAAATACAACAAGTTGGAGGAGAAATAAAAACCAAAAATATTCAACAAACTTACAGAAGATGGAAAGTGAATGTAGTAATAACTAACTTAATAGAGCAGAGGAAGTTGAAATCTAAGCATTTCAGAGGGGAATTCCAATGAATGAGCTAAAAATGGAAAGTCTCAGTGTTTGGAGGTAGCAAGTACCACAAAAGGTGAAGTGAAGATGTGACTTTAAAATTAGTGGGATTGGTGGACAAGTGTGGAAAATGGTTGGACCTCTAGTGCCAGGTCCCCTTCCAACTCTAAGCAGCCCGATAGATATTCCCCTCTCTACTCACCACTGCACAGGAGAATGGAAGTTCGTACTCTGGAGAAATTAACCCAAAAGGCTCTGAACTTGGAGACCAAGCCACACACAGGGCAAGGACGAGTCATTGAGTTGAAAACTGGTGTATTGTATAAGAAGCTATATGCTGAACGACAGAAGCCTTAGCCATGTCCCTTTCCTGCTCCCAGAATGCCAGCAACCAAACATATACCTAAGGGACCTGCCTACCAATGCAGGAGACATGGGTTCCATCCCTGGTCCAGAAAGATCCCACATGTGGCAGAGCAACTAAGCCCATGCACTACAACTACCGAGCCTGTGGCCTGGGAGCCACAACTGCTGAGCTGGTACTCTGCAACAAGAGAAGCCACCACAAGGAGAAGCCCGCACACCTCGACTCGCAACTAGAGAAAAGCCTGAACAGCAACAAAGACCCAGCATACCCCAAAATAAATAATGTCAACATAACATCACAATTGCCATAAGAATTCTCATTGGTGGGTACATGTAATTAATATCTACAATAAGTTCCAAACATGGCTATAAAAAGCATATAGTAGGCTTTAAATATGAGCCTGTCATTGTGCATCAATAGCTCCCATACTCATGGCAACATACTCTGTGATAAAACTTTATTCATTTCTATCTCATTAGAACTCAAGCTCAAAGCAGGATCTTTGCAAGGATCCTGGATTTGTTTCTATCAACAGTGCCTAGAACAACCGTTGGAATATAGTAGGGCTCAATAAATATTAATTGAGTGAATGACTCTCCTGACTTCCCTCTTTTCTTCCTGCTTTCCTACTCTACCACCTACTACTTTTGCAGAAGAAAACCACCACATGTCAGGCATATGAGGAACTTGACTGCAAAAGACAGAACTGCTGCCTAGTTCCTATTCTATGCTATAGCATTTTCACATTGTGCAGCCGGCAAAAGAGTATTTTCAACCATAAAGAGGTAGAATTTTTTTACAATACCCCCAAAAATATGATGAAGAAAAAGAATTTGCATAGACCTTATTTACCTCTGCTCCTACTACCTGTATAAATCATGTGGTCATGGTTGTTTATGAATGAAGACATTAGTGACCACTGCCATTGGCAAAGCTCTTGTCTTCTATATGCTGAAGTTTTAAGGAGGAGGGAGTAGAATGGTGAAAATAGAAGGTCATTTAGGACACAGGTCTGAAGCACTACATTTTAAAGTCACTTTGATGTAACCAGATCAGAATTGCCCTATATAAATGTGAAATCACTATTTTAAAAAACTCCAAGTATGGATGCAATAGACACACTTAACTTTGGCCCACCCTTATCAGAACTATTACTAAGATACCATTTCCAAATTTAATGATGACTTTTTTGGAACTGAGAATAACATCCTGCTTATTTATTTTTTGTTAATTTGTTTATTTATATAATCCCACCTCAGAGTCTAATATATACCAGATCAAGATCAAGAATAGCATAATCATGAGGTGTACAGAAAATAGAAGTATCTATACTCTAGTGTAAAACAGTGTTTCTCACCATTTTTAAAAAACTTTTCTTTTTTGGTAAACATTGATACAAAAATGCCAGCTCTAACAAACTAATTTTCCTGGAATTTCCCTAGCCATCTGATGGTTAAGACTCAGCACTTTCGCTACAGGGGGACATGAGTTCAATCCCTGGTAGAGGAATTAAGATACCCCTCCCCTTTCTTCCCTACATGTGCTGCAACTAGGCCTAAATAAATAAATAAATTCATTTTCCTACTTTCCAAGGAGATTTTGTCAAGCTCTACGTTTTTTAGTTTTAGTATGAAAAGTGCTGAATTAAATGATCAAAAGTCTCTCCGTCTTGGCTTTTAAAGTCTCTGAATGACTCAGTAATGAGGGTAGGTAGATGCTCAGTGACTTCGGGAGGATAGTGGCTCAGTGATAGGAACTGTAGAATGCTAGGGCAGTAAGGGGGAGAGCCTGAAGTCTAGGGGGCGTCCAGAATCCTTCTAGTCACTGTTCTGGAAGGACTAGTTTGGGCTTATTCCTTGATGATGAACTTTTAGCTCGTATGTTTCCTTCCTCTCTGGCCATTTAAGGTATTGTGCTGTAACCACTGATGGAGTCGATGGTTTTATACATTTGCTTTCAGTCATGAAGTCTCCACAGAGCTCTTTGTCCCAGCACAGGCCTCTATTCAGTGGTGTGCTGCTAAATATTTAACAACTGGCTGTCTCCAAATTACCTCATGTCCTTAGACCCCTAACTGCACAGGGTGCTCCCTAGGGCACCTCTTGTAGACCTGCCTATTACTTTGGTCTGCTATAGACCTTCTTGAATCTCTGGCTACTGTGAAAGAATAGGGCTTAAAACTCTCACAGTGTTTTTCCCTCTGGTCTCTAGATAAGTGGAGATGAGAGCCTTAGGTGGCCAGAAGTGGACAAGGACTCCGGAGAGTTACACTGAGTAAATTCATGGTGGTGTCCTATACCTACCCCTTTATACCCCTTCTCATGCAAGACTGTCACTAGTCAAGTCAGAGAGAAGACTGGAGAATAGCTAACTTTCCTTCTCTCTTGGTCTCAGTCTCCAGTTGTCAGACACCCATCTTTATCAATCTCATTCACTTTTCCAACAGAGATTGTCCTTTATGTACAGGGTATACAGTAGTGAACAAACCATAATCTTCATTTATTCTCTGAGACTGTAATCTCCAACAGGAGATGTGTACACAGATTATGTTTCTTTTAATAAGCACATTTAAAAAATTATCTATTCATTTTAGCTGTGGTGGGTCTTCATTGCTGTTCAGGCTTTTCTCTAGTTGCGGGCTACAGGACCAATACTCTAGTTGACGTGCACGGACTTCTAATTGGAGTGGCTTTTCATGTAGCACAGAATGACTCTAGGGTGTGTGGCCTCAATAGTTGAGGCATGTAGGCTCAGTAGTTGCAGCTCCCAGGCTCTAGAGCACAGGCAGTAATGGTGGCACACGGGGTTATTTGCCTCACAGCATGTGGAATCTTCCCGGACCAAGGATGGAACCTGAGTTTTCTGCATTGGCAGGTGGAGTCTTTACTACTGAGCCACCAGGGAAGCTCCAGATCATGATCTTTTTTAATGTTTTTGTAAGTGTCAGAAGAGTTTTTAAAGACAATGAAACCACATGTGTGGTGTTACCCCTCAAATGCTATGCAAGCATCTCTCATAGCTCAAAATCAATCTGTATTTGTGTTGCCAATTTGTAATTTCAAGGGTATGTGTCAAACCACTAAAAGACATATGGACTAAACATGTAAAAATGAATGGTTCATTTGTTGAGTAAGTGAATGAAGTCACTCAGTCATGTCTGACTCTTCACGACCCCATGGACTGTAACCTATCATGCTCCTCCATCCATGGGGTTTTCCAGGCAAGAGTACTGGAGTGGGTTGCCAGTTCATTTGTTAAGATGATGAAATTATGAGTGACTTTTCCCCAACCATTTTGACTTGTATTACCATGAGGTTTATGAATTTTTTATGTTTAAAGCAGTGGTCCCCAACCTTTTTGGTACCAGGGACCTGTTTCATGGAAGACAATTTTTCCACAGAAGGAGGGTGGAAGAGATGGTTCGGGGATGATTCAAGTGTGTTATATTTATTGCATACTTTATTTCTAGTCTAATGCCACTGCTTATCTGACAGGAGGTATCAATCCATGGCCTGGAGGTTGAGAACCCCTGGTTCAAAGGAAAAGGCTAAAAGTTGTTGTCAACAACCTAGCTCCAGAGACTGATTCCCAAGTTAGCCCAGTTCATCTCTGAATTCAGTTCAGTTCAGTTCAGTCGCTCAGTCATATCCAACTCTTTGCAACCCCATGAATTGCAGCATACCAGGCCTCCCTGTCCATCACTAACTCCCAGAGTTCGCTCAAACTCACGTCCATCAGTCGGTGATGCCATCCAGCCATTGTATCCTCTGTTGTCCCCTTCTCCTCCTGCCCCCAATCCCTCCCAGCATCAGGGTCTTCTCCAATGAGTCAACTCGTTGCATGAGGTGGCCAAAGTACTGGAGTTTCAGTTTTAGCATCATTCCTTCCAAAGAATACCCAGGACTTATCTCCTTTAGAATGGACAAGTTGGATCTCCTTGCAGTCCAAGGGACTCTCAAGAGTCTTCTCCAACACTACAGTTCAAAAGCACCAATTCTTCTTCACAGCTTCTTCACAGCGCTCAGCTTTCTTCACAGTCCAACTCTCACATCCATACATAACCACTGGAAAAACCATAGGCTTGACTAGACGGACCTTTGTTNTCCAATGAGTCAACTCTTTGCATGAGGTGGCCAAAGTACTGGAGTTTCCGTTTTAGCATCATTCCTTCCAAAGAATACCCAGGACTTATCTCCTTTAGAATGGACAAGTTGGATCTCCTTGCAGTCCAAGGGACTCTCAAGAGTCTTCTCCAACACTACAGTTCAAAAGCACCAATTCTTCTTCACAGCTTCTTCACAGCGCTCAGCTTTCTTCACAGTCCAACTCTCACATCCATACATAACCACTGGAAAAACCATAGGCTTGACTAGACGGACCTTTGTTGGCAAAGTAATGTCTCTGCTTTTGAATATACTATCTAGGTTGGTTATAACTTTCCTTCCAAGGAGTAAGCATCTTTTAATTTCATGGCTGAGTGATTTTGGAACCCCCCAAAATAAAGTCAGCCACTGTTTCCACTGTTTCCCCATCTATTTCCCATGAAGTGATGGGACAAGATACCATGATATTCGTTTTCTGAATGTTGAACTTTAAGCCAACTTTTTCACTTTCCTCTTTCACTTTCATCAAGAGGCTTTTTAGTTCCTCTTCACTTTCTGCCATAAGGGTGGTATCATCTGCATATCTGAGGTTATTGATATTTCTCCCGGCAATCTTGATTCCAGCTTGTGCTTCTTCCAGCCCAGCATTTCTCATGATGTACTCTGCATATATATTAAATAAGCAGGGTGACAACATACAGCCTTGACATACTCCTTTTCCTATTTGGAACCAGTCTGTTGTTCCATGTTCAGTTCTAACTGTTGCTTCCTGACCTACATGCAGATTTCTCAAGAGGCAGGTCAGGTGGTCTGGTATTCCCATCTCTTAAAGAATTTTCCACAGTTTATTGTCATGCACACAGTCAATTAATCTCTGAATTAATCTCCTCAGAATCTGAGAATTCTGTAAGGTCCCACAGAACACTGCCAGCTTTACATGGTCATAGCAACATTTTTTTAAAACAATTTGAGAGTGTTTTATGTATTATATATAACATGAAATACTGTTTAAAATGATGATTGTTACACTTTTAGAAAAATGATGTGTTCAGGTTACAAAATAATACAAAAATCAGTTGCCTTTCTATATACCAACAACAGAATATTTGAAAAAGAAATGAAAAAAATCTCACTTCTTAAAGCATTAAAAAGAATAAAATAGTTAGTAATACATTTAACCAAAGAGGTGAAAGATCTGTACACTGAAAACTATAAGACTTTGATGAAAGAAATTGAAAGACACAATTAAATGGAAAGATATCCTGTGTTCATGGATCAAAAAATTAATATTATTAAAATGTCCATACTACCCAAAGCCATCTATAGCTTCAATGCAATCTCTGTCAAAATTTCATTGACATTTTTCATAGAAATAGAACAAATAATCAAAAATTTGTATGAACCACAAAATATCTTCAAAAGGCAAAGCAATCCTGGAAAGAAGAACAAAGTTGGAGAAATCACACATCCTGATTTCAAATGATATCACAAAGTTATAGTAATCAAAAGAGTGTGGTACTACCATAAAAATGGACAATGGAACAAAATCAAGAGTCCCCTTCCCCCCAAAATCACATCCATATGGTCAACTAATGAGCTTCCCATGTGGTGCTAGTGGTAAAGAACCTGCCTGGCAATGGGGGAGAAATAAGAGATGCTGGTTTGATCCCTGAGTTGGGAAGATTCCCTGGAGGGGGACATGGCAACCCACTCCAGTATTCTTGCCTGGAGAATCCCATGGACAGAGTAGCCTGGCAGGCTGCAGTTAATGAGGTCGCAAAGAGTCAGACATGACCGAAATGACTTAGCACGCACATACCCACCAGCAACTAATAATTTACAAGGGAGCCAAGAATACTCAGGGCGGAGAGGATAGTCTCTTCAATAAATGGTATCGGAAAACTGGATGCATGTGTGCTAAGTAACTTCAGTTGTGTCTGACTCTGTAACCCTGTGGTCTGCCAGGCTCCTCTGTCCACGGGATTCTCCAGACAAGAACACTGGAGTGGGTTGCCATGCCCTCCTCCAGGGGATCTTCCAAACCCAGGGATCAAACATGCATCTCCATCTCTCCTGATTTGGCAGGCCAGTTCCTTACCACTACTGCTACCTGGGAAGCCCAGAAAACTGGATAATCTCATGAAAAAGAATGAAGTTGGATTTGTATCTTCCACCAGTCACAAAATTAACTTGAAATAAATTAAAGACTTCCTGGAGAAAGGAATGGCTATGTAGTTTAAAGACTTAAAGACAAGACCTGAAACCATAAAACTTCTAGAAGAAAACATAAGGACAAAGCTCTTTAACACTGGTCTTGGCAATGATTTTTTAGGTATGACTCCAAAAGCCACACAACAAAAGCAAAAAAAACAAGTGGTACTACATCAAACTAAAAAGTTTTTGCACAGCAAAAGAAACAATCAACAAAATGAAAAGGCAATTTATAGAGAAAATATTTGCAAACCATCTGTCTAATAAGGGGTTAATATACAAAAAATAAAAGGAACTAACACAACTCAATAGCCTATCCAAAAATTGTTTTAAATGGGCAGGAGATCTGAATAGACATTAAAAAAAAAAACATGCAAATAACTAACAGATACATGAAAAGATGCTGAACGTCGTCAGAGAAATGCAAATCAAAACCACAGTGAGATACCACACCTATTAGAATGGTCATCAAAATGACAAGAGATTACAAGTAGGGACAAGGATATGGAGAAGAGAATCCTTGTGCACTGTTGATAGGAATGTAAACCAAAAAAGAAAGAAAGAAAGAAAGCCACTATGGAAACCAGTAAGATTTGAGCTAAATAAAACTCCCCCTCCTACACAAAAAGGAAATTTAAGAACAGAGGGTTGTTACCAGGGACCCAAGAGTCAGGAAATAACTGACTCCATCAGGCACCAAGATGGACTTGAATCAAGAAATGGAAATCTGTTAGAGGCAGTACAAATGCCTGGAATTCTTATGAGGGTACTTTTGTGGTTAGTTCATCCTCACCTCTCTTTCTTCCTTTATATCTTCCTTCCTCAAGGTTTCTTGCTTCTTTCTCTGCATATCTTCTTCCTCTGTCTCATTCTTTTGTATGCCCCAGGCATTTGCTCTGCTCCTCCATGTATGCATGGCCAAGTATAGTTGCCCCCCAGCCTGCAAGTTTACTTGTTCTAAATTCAAGTGGTCATAATTCTGAACATTAGAAGAGGAAATCCAATTAACCTTGTCTTCTTCTCCTCTGATCCAATGGAATATGTCCAGTCAGGCAGTCACATTATACAAACATGAGTATAGGGCACACTCCTAGGGGGAAGTTCTCAGAGAAGGAGGCTTGTGGTCTGGGCAGACTTCCCAAAAGGTATATTCTTCAGCCCTTGAGGTTAGATTAGAACCATGGTCTTTCTGACTCCAGAGCCAGAATTCTTAACTACCATGTTAATCTGAAAGAAGGAAACAATACCTACTAGATTTCTACATTGTTAAAGTCACAGCAAGGGCTTCCCTTGTGGCTCACTGGTAAAGAATCCACCTGCCAATGCAGGAACACGGGTCCATGTGCCACAACTATTGAGCCTGTGCTCCAGAGCCTAGGAACCGCAACTACTGGACCCACGTGCCACAACTACTGAAGCCCTCGAACCCTGTAGACTGTGCTCTGCAACAGAAGACGCTGCAGTGAGAAGCCTGTGCACCATGAGCGGGGAGCCCCCACTCTCCACAGTCAGAGAAAGCCTACCAGCAGCAGCAGAGACGTGGCTTTGCTGGTGGCTCAGATGGCAAAGTGTCTGCCCTCAATGCAGGAGACCTGGGTTCGATCCCTGGGTTGGAAAGATCTCCTGGAGGAAGAAATGACCCAGAACAGCCAGAAGTAAAATAGATAAGTAGAAGTTTTTAAAAAAGATTTATTGTAAAGTTTTGTGATGTTAACTCAGAAACAATAGACCAACAGAATAGATTAGGTAACACAGAAATAGATTTACACATGGAAATCTAATATATAACAGAACTGGCATTGTAACAAGTTATAGAAACAT
>SJYX01015612.1:463104-491229 GCA_006410675.1 Oreotragus oreotragus
GGAAAACTGGATGCATGTGTGCTAAGTAACTTCAGTTGTGTCTGACTCTGTAACCCTGTGGTCTGCCAGGCTCCTCTGTCCACGGGATTCTCCAGACAAGAACACTGGAGTGGGTTGCCATGCCCTCCTCCAGGGGATCTTCCAAACCCAGGGATCAAACATGCATCTCCATCTCTCCTGATTTGGCAGGCCAGTTCTTTACCACTACTGCTACCTGGGAAGCCCAGAAAACTGGATAATCTCATGAAAAAGAATGAAGTTAGATTTGTATCTTCCACCAGTCACAAAATTAACTTGAAATAAATTAAAGACTTCCTGGAGAAAGGAATGGCTATGTAGTTTAAAGACTTAAAGACAAGACCTGAAACCATAAAACTTCTAGAAGAAAACATAAGGACAAAGCTCTTTAACACTGGTCTTGGCAATGATTTTTTAGGTATGACTCCAAAAGCCACGCAACAAAAGCAAAAAAAAACAAGTGGTACTACATCAAACTAAAAAGTTTTTGCACAGCAAAAGAAACAATCAACAAAATGAAAAGGCAATTTATAGAGAAAATATTTGCAAACCATCTGTCTAATAAGGGGTTAATATCCAAAAAATAAAAGGAACTAACACAACTCAATAGCCTATCCAAAAATTGTTTTAAATGGGCAGGAGATCTGAATAGACATAAAAAAAAAAACATGCAAATAACTAACAGATACATGAAAAGATGCTGAACGTCGTCAGAGAAATGCAAATCAAAACCACAGTGAGATACCACACCTATTAGAATGGTCATCAAAATGACAAGAGATTACAAGTAGGGACAAGGATATGGAGAAGAGAATCCTTGTGCACTGTTGATAGGAATGTAAACCAAAAAAGAAAGAAAGAAAGAAAGAAAGAAAAAAAAAAGCCACTATGGAAACCAGTAAGATTTGAGCTAAATAAAACTCCCCCTCCTACACAAAAAGGAAATTTAAGAACAGAGGGTTGTTACCAGGGACCCAAGAGTCAGGAAATAACTGACTCCATCAGGCACCAAGATGGACTTGAATCAAGAAATGGAAATCTGTTAGAGGCAGTACAAATGCCTGGAATTCTTATGAGGGTACTTTTGTGGTTAGTTCATCCTCACCTCTCTTTCTTCCTTTATATCTTCCTTCCTCAAGGTTTCTTGCTTCTTTCTCTGCATATCTTCTTCCTCTGTCTCATTCTTTTGTATGCCCCAGGCATTTGCTCTGCTCCTCCATGTATGCATGGCCAAGTATAGTTGCCCCCCAGCCTGCAAGTTTACTTGTTCTAAATTCAAGTGGTCATAATTCTGAACATTAGAAGAGGAAATCCAATTAACCTTGTCTTCTTCTCCTCTGATCCAATGGAATATGTCCAGTCAGGCAGTCACATTATACAAACATGAGTATAGGGCACACTCCTAGGGGGAAGTTCTCAGAGAAGGAGGCTTGTGGTCTGGGCAGACTTCCCAAAAGGTATATTCTTCAGCCCTTGAGGTTAGATTAGAACCATGGTCTTTCTGACTCCAGAGCCAGAATTCTTAACTACCATGTTAATCTGAAAGAAGGAAACAATACCTACTAGATTTCTACATTGTTAAAGTCACAGCAAGGGCTTCCCTTGTGGCTCACTGGTAAAGAATCCACCTGCCAATGCAGGAAACACGGGTCCATGTGCCACAACTATTGAGCCTGTGCTCCAGAGCCTAGGAGCCGCAACTACTGGGCCCACGTGCCACAACTACTGAAGCCCTCGAACCCTGTAGACTGTGCTCTGCAACAGAAGACGCTGCAGTGAGAAGCCTGTGCACCATGAGCGGGGAGCCCCCACTCTCCACAGTCAGAGAAAGCCTACCAGCAGCAGCAGAGACGTGGCTTTGCTGGTGGCTCAGATGGCAAAGTGTCTGCCCTCAATGCAGGAGACCTGGGTTCGATCCCTGGGTTGGAAAGATCTCCTGGAGGAAGAAATGACCCAGAACAGCCAGAAGTAAAATAGATAAGTAGAAGTTTTTAAAAAAGATTTATTGTAAAGTTTTGTGATGTTAACTCAGAAACAATAGACCAACAGAATAGATTAGGTAACACAGAAATAGATTTACACATGGAAATCTAATATATAACAGAACTGGCATTGTAACAAGTTATAGAAACATGAATACAATATGACTACATTGATAAAAAGAAGTTGAAAATAGACAAAATCAAGCAGTATATTATTTAGGGATTACCTGGTAAAACAATTTTAAAAAGTGAGAACCAAGATTCAAACTTTGACAACCCCAGGGTTTAGGAAGGATAAGATTGGAAAATTTCATACAGGTGTTATCAAAAATATTGTTTCTCAAATTGAATGGGAATACAGAGGTGTTTAATTTATTACAAAGTTTTATATTGTAAAAATGTGCTACATATATTCTTTTGAGTATCTTTATATTTTTAATTTACAAGGTCATCTGATCCTTTTTTTCTGAGTTCATTTTAAAAATCATTAGGTTAAAAAAAATAAAAATAAAAATCATTAGGTTAAAATTTGAAAATACATAAATAATAAGGTTAAAGCATCAGTATTATATAAAATTCATATAAATTAATCAGATAAATATTGTGTTGGAAAAGGACAAGTCAAGAATAGACAAATTCAAACAAGAAAAGATATATAAATAGCAGTTAAACACATGGAGTTAAAGAAAACAACTTCCATCAAACTAAGTAGTAAAAAAAAAAAAACTAAAATTGAATATTTAAACACTATCATCTCTCAAATTAAAAAAACAAATAAGTTTTAAAATGTTTATATTCTTTGGTTAAATAATACCATTTACAGGAAGCTGTTCTATAGAAGTAATTCTTATATATCCACAAATATTTTCATTACAAAATGAATAATATTTACTGAATATTTATGCCATGTGCCAAGTATGGTGCTAACCATATGAAACAGGTAGTGTTATAATCCCCATCACAAACAGCTGAGTTGGGCTAAATCACTACTCAGATTACTCAGCCTGGAGGTACCGCCTGGAGGTACATGGGCCAGAAGCCAAACCCAGGCAGTGTGCTTTTAGGGCCCATATTTTTAAGTGCCATATTATACTATAGTATTGTTTCTAATCGTCAAAACAAAATATTTTTAATGATTCAATAACAGAGTGAGACAATTATTCATGGGGGAAAAATGAAAGAAAAAACTGAAAGCAACCTAAATGTCTAGTGAAAATTAAATAGCAAAAAAAAAAAAAAAAAACAATGAAAGTCAAATAGCAAAGTAAAGTTTGGTATATTTATATGCAATAGGAGAAGGGAATTACTCATTTCAGAAATTTTCATACATGGAAAAAATGCATCTTAGAATGGAAGAAATGTGGTATCATGATTCAGGCTAACTGTATCACTGTTAAACTAAAAATAGAATTCATACTAATGGTGAATCAATAATGTATAAACAAACAAAAGATAGCACACTCTTATTTCTATTTTAATGTTAATAATATATTCACATTGTCTGAACATCAAACAAGTATAAAAATGTACACAGTAGAAAGTCTCACTACCACTCAGTCCCAGATCTTTGGTTCCCAGCCCTAACCATAGTACAAGTCGTTGATTTTAGAAGTTTCTTGTTTAGACTTACAAAGAATTGTTTCGGGTAGAAGACAATGTGTATTCTTTGTCTTCTTACATTGTTTACATGAATAATAAAATACTATACACATTTTCCCAGCAGCTTGATTTTTTCATTTAATGTATCTTGAAGATCTTTCTAAATCAATACAAAAAGCATGTATTCGTTCTTTTTAATAACTGTGTAATATTCCAAAGTGTAATTATCTATTATTTAACAAGGCTTATACTAATTGACACTTATGCTGTTTCTAATTTTTCACTATTGCCCAAAAAGAATGTTGAATTGAATACTATTTCTTAGACACTATTTCTAGGATCATTATTAAAGGTAGAATGTTGGATCCAAATGTATACGCACTTACAATTTTGAAGGATATTGCCAGTCCCTAATGGGCTCACATCATCATGCCTTTAAGTGTTTCTACCCAAGAATACAGTCTACCTTTCCATTTGTCCCAGGCCTATTTTGTGAAGGACAACAAATCTCAAACCCTTTACCTCTCAAAAAGCAGTATATACACAAGACTGTATACATTTCAGTTATCAAAAAAGAAGAAGAAGCTTATGTCAACATTGATTAACTTATCAATGCAGATGAGATTATGGTTTATATGGGTTACCACTATATTCTTCTTAATCCTTTTCTGCATTTTCAGTTCTTTATTTTGTTTTGTTACAATGAGCGTGATTTTTTTTTTTTTTTCTGGCTGTACCCTGAAGCTTGTGGGATCTTAGTCTCACAACCAGGGATTAAACCCGGACCCTGGGAGTGAAAGTGCCAAGTCCTAACTACTGGGCCACCAGGGAATTCCCATGCTTACTTTTTGTTTGTTTTAATCTTTTGGTGGAGTCACACAGCATGTTGGATCTTAATTCTGCATTCATGGATCAAACCTCCGGCCTCTGCATTAGCAGTTTAGAGTCTTAACCACTGGACACCAGGAAAGCCCACTCATGATTACTTTTAAAATAGAAGTTTTATTAATGGTCATCTGGCCCAGCTTTTGACCTTAAGTCTGCCAAGATGAGACAACTCAGGCAAAGAGTTTAAATGACAAGTCTGGGGTCACATTAAAGTATTCATCTTTGCTGGATGAAAGTTCAAATATCCTGCTTCCTAGTATGGGATTCGCACCACCACCACCCCCCCGACCGCCCACTTTCCATATCTTGCTGCTTCATTTGGCAACAGTGAAGGTTTTAGTTACTTGCTAAAGTTTGGGAAAGGGCTTCCCTGGTAGCTCAGTGGTAAAAGAATCCACCTGACAATACAAGAGACAGCAATTTGATCTCTGGATCAGGAAGATTTCTCCCGGAGAAGGAAATGGCAACCCATTCCAGTATTCTTGTCTGGGAAATCCCATGAGCAAAGGAGCCTGGCAGGATACCGTCCATGGGGTCCCAAAGAGTTGGACAGAACTTAGCAACTGAACACAAGCAAGGTTTGGGAAAGTGAGTTTCATACATTTAATTCAGCCATAATGGACTATTTTTAAGCTTGACTTAGTGCTGAATTTCTATACAACTTCAGGCAATATTTTAAACAGGCGGTCACCACATCCCAAGGACAAATGTCTCCCAAGAAGCCCCATTCATTACCACAATATTTCTGAAGATTAAGCTGAATGCAGTTTAATCTGACCAACTCCCACTCTTCTACATCTTCACTGCCCAAACATCTACTTGGATCTTCAAAATTAGTATCTAATCTGTACTACCAAAAGAAATCATTTTTAGGGCTTTTGCTTGGTGAAATCTGGCTCTATTTTGAGACCAATAAATACATCAGACATTGTTTGACAGAAAAGGTGAGGCATAGTAGAAGAAACATAGTTTTTCAGAGACCTAGAAAGGAAACACAAATTTTTAGTTATTTTAAATTTTTTTAATTAAAAAAATCTGAGTAGTCAATAACTTATTAAAATAATAAGATTTAGCATCAATCTTCAGGAAAAATCATGATAAATCCAAGAATAATTGGGTCAGAACATTAGGCACTTGGAGATGAAATTGTAAAGTAACTAGATTAAGTAAATTTCCCCTTTGTCCTTACTATATAATAAATAGGCGACTTTATGAATGATAAGTTAGGAAGAAGCTATACCCTTGCTCTGAGCTTGACCTTTCTCAAAGCAGAATGTGGTTTTGCTAAAATAAGAGCAGAATCTATCAAGGTCATGCTATACTTTGTTGTTATCTTACAAAATGTGGCAGAAGCTTGGCCCTAAAGCTATCAGCAGTGCTGACAATTCCACAGAAGAATTTGTTTAAGCAGGTACCATCACTACTGATGCATAATCTCATTTTAGGAAGCTTTATGGTCTTGGGAAACCACAGTTTAGATATGTATAATTTAATTTTCTATGGAACAATTTAAAGAATTCATGAAGAGAAAAATTCTAATATAGAGACTCATTGAAGGAAAAATTTGCTGAAATTTTCCTTTATGGGAAATTTCCTGTGTGGTGTAAATGATTTTACCCTTTTTGGTCAACTCTTACAAGATCTCTCTCTTTTTTTTTAGATCAAAACCTTTTGAACTTTATATTTGGGGAAGAAGGAAAGAAAGAAGAAAAGGAAAGGAAGAAAAGTCTTAAAATTTTAGCCGAAATAAGAGAGGACTATTCTCAATTTTGCTAGGGGCTCATCCTAGGGAGAATTAAAAGCAGTTTTCTCTCCTGCTTTATAACTCTCTGTATCCTCTCCAAACTTACCGGTTTTATACTTGTTCATATTGTTCTTCCCAGCCAAATTTCAAACATGGAAGCTTATAAATTCATAAGATGGTTTTCTTTTCCAAGGGATATTCACATTTCAAAAAACTTTCTAAAGACCAAAAGGAACATAACTCTTAATACTGGTGATTTAGAGACTGTAAGAGGCTGGTGTGGAAGCAGGAGAGGCCCATAGCATTACTGACCGAACATGCAGATTGGTTACATACACCACCTACTTAAGGTCAGTTCCAGATCCCCAAAATCCCTAGAAAAAGACTCTTCATTACTTCTACCTCAAAATAGAGAGAGAAGGAAAGTACTGAAGTGGATAGCATAAAGGTTTTATTTTTGGTCTTCAAAGAAAATGATATTTTCAAACCATGGCTCCAAATCATGTTTCACTAGAATTTCATTTAATACATTCAAAATCTAACTATTAAAGGAAATGTATAAATTATTCATAAAAGTAAAAAAGGACATCTACCACACCTCAGTACAAGAAATAATTAATCTTCCTAAATATACATTTTCTTTTGAGGTGACCTGTCAGATCACTCAGTTTTCCTGGATCAGAAATAATGAAAGCTCCTGCCTGCTACAACAGATTGTTAGAGTTTTATTCTCCCGATTTAAAACAATGAGGTTCATCTGGGACAGTTTTGTAAACTCCACAGGGTAAAAAAATGTACAAATAAAGAACATTAAGACAAAAGGTGGAACTTTCCTGCTTGAGTCCCGTGGTTAAGACTTCACCTTCCAAAGCAGCAGGTACAGGTTTAATTCCTGATTGGGAACTAAGATCCCACATGTCTTGTGGTCAAAAAATCAAAACATGAAACATAAATAATATTGTAATAAATTCAATAAAAATAATTTAATTTGAATTATTTAATAAATAATTATTTTAAAATGGTCCACAATAAACTCTTGAATAAGTAAATAGGATATTTTTAGAAAAAGACAGAAGATAAATGAAGGTTAGAAAATAAAGCCATAATGTGGTTAACACATAAAAGCCATACCACAAAGCCAGCTTTCCTGTTATTATGGGTGGACTGTATGTTGGTTTTGAGCTTCTGGCAGCCAAACAAGAGGAAAATTAGATCAGTTAGAAAATCAAAAGCCAAGTTAAGGTTCTAGTCACAGAGCCCAAGACAGGGTACAAATGTGGTCAGGTATAACATTATATGTTTATTTGAGCTCTTCTATGAATCCGTTATCAAGGACCAAGACATAGAATTGTAGCAGGGAGAAGTCAAGACATACCTAGGAGAGAGCATGCCCTCAACTAAATCTGGTGGCTGGAGGAGATTCACAGACCATAGTCAGCAAGGGCTGGCCTCTGGGAGATACAATTGCCTCCTGGTTCATCCCCATCTAGCAGGGAAAACTGGATGTTCTAAGATCAAGGGCAATACCAGGAGTTCCTTCCAAAAAAAAAAAAAAAAGAATGAAAACATTTATGATATAGAATAAAGAAGACAGTGGAAAATATGAAAAGTGAACTTAAAGGATTCACAGCAAGTTTATGGTTGATAAGCACAGAGGGTGAGGCAGAGATGGAATGTGATGATGGCTGGGGATCCAAGGTACTTAATGTATTGGGGAATATTTTATTATTTATACCAAAACATACATAAAGACTAAAAATAAATTTGTAAAAAAAGCCAACCACTCTCAATTCTGGGAAGTGAGAAAACTTTATATTTATCTGTATTTTTTTTTATCTTTTTTTTTTTAATCTGTATTTTTAACTCAGCTTTGTGCTTTTCTTTCTTTCTTTCTTTTTTTAATAGAAGAGATTGCAGTAGAGTGGTACATTGGTAAAGAATTTTTGGATAAAATGCTTTGAGGCAAACTGTAAAAAATGGACTCTAGAAGGCCTCAAGGGAGAACTGTCAGGATCAAAGACTGAGGAGCTTTCGGTTTGGAAATAGTTCCTGTTCTCTGGAAGCTAGTTAGGGAGTTGTTTGGGGGTTTTTTTGGTGAAAGTCACTCAGTCATGTCCGATTCTTCGGGACCCCATGGACTATGCAGTCCATGGAATTTTCCAGGCCAGAGTACTGGAGTGGGTAGCCTTTCCCTTCTACAGGGGATCTTCCCATCCCAGAGATCAAACCCAGGTCTCCCACATTGGATTCTTTACCAGCTGAGCCACAAAGGAAGCCCAAGAATACAGGAGTGGTAGCCTAGCCCTTCTCCAGGGGATCTTCCCAACCCAGGAATTGAACTGAGGTCTCCTGCATTGCAGGCAGATTCTTTACCAACTGAGCTATGAGGGAAGCCCAATCAGGGGCATAAGAATTATCTATGTGAAATGCCCAGACACCAATACAGAGTCACACAGACTTAAAGGTATATCACTTATTACTAATAAAAGAGAAAGCAAGAAGAAGGAAAGAAGGTGGGAGGACGGGAGGATGGAAGAGAAAGAAAGAAAAGAAGAGAGGAAAGAGGAACGACGGAGGAAAGAAGAAAGGAAGCAAGAGAGGAGGGAGGAGAAGGAGGAAGGGAGAGAGGGAGACCGAAGAGAAAGCAGAGAAAAGGGAGACCAACATCTGTCCAGGCGACTCACTACTGGGCAGGATTATCATTCATCCTAGAACAGAAAGGAAAAAAGAACAAGTCCACAACAGGTGTTCCACATATCATCTTTCCAGTATCATCTTTGAAAATAAGTTTTGTATTTTGAGGGACTTCTGCCCTGTAACAGTTGTCCTAGAAGGATACATGGCAAGTCTCTCACCCTGTAATTAAAATATACCTGAACACTTTTGGCTCTTTGGAGTTGTCTATTTTTATGAGTACCTAGTTACAACAAAGGGGCTCCCCCAGTGGCTCAGTGGGTAAAGAATCTGCCTGCAATGCAGGAGACACAGGAGAGGGAGGTTCAGTCCTTGGGTCAGGAAGACCCAAGATCCTGGAGAGGGAAATGGCAATCCACTCTCATATTTGTGCCTGGAAAATTCCATGGACAGAGGAACATGGTGGGCTACGATCAGGCCAAAGGGTCTCAAAGAGTTGGTACACAACTTAGTGAAAAAGCAACAGTTATAACAAAAGTCCTCCCCATCATGTTCCTTAATCTCGTTTGTATCAGCTCAAGTTCTTGATGTCATTTTTGTGTTGAGTCCTTTGCTTTTTAAGGATACTTTATTATCTTGATATCTTTGGGAACCATGTTATCAATTAGCAGCATGACACAGATATCTGGCAATAAATTCTGTTACCACAGCTGCAGAACTCATCTATGCTATAAAATTGCATTTAAAATTTTGTCTTTTCGAGTTTGAATGAACTATGATTCCATTATGATGGTAAAAAGCAAATCTATAAGGTAAGCATTCCCAAACACTCCCTCTATGATAAGATGGCCGCTTTTCCCCCCTGAACTGTTGAGGACTTAGATCTGTTACCTGGTTTAAAACAACCTTAATATGAGGTCAGAGTCAAAATGCTCTAAGTCCTGCAGATCAAAAAGCATAAAATCAAGCTGACCATATTCTTTGGTGGGGGGTGGGGGGGAGAAATGTGCATATTTTCACTATAATTACTGTGTCTTAGTCCTTAATGAGACATGTCTTTTGCAGAGAAAATTAAAAAAGAAATTCTGATGCAGACAAAATGTTTACATGAAGAGGGAATGTGAGAATATTTAAATCACTCTGAAACTAAATAATGGTAAATTGTAACAGCTTCCAACAATTACTTAGTTCTTATGGAAAGTATTTACCACAGCAACCATGGCATCAGATTGTTCTTAAATAGTCCTGAGCTGTACACAATAAAAAAAGAAGCAGGAAAAATTTTGTCTACTAGACCTGTTTGTTCAGTTTAGAGGCAGGTAGCCTACAGCAACCTGATAATACAAGCATATTATTTGTGCACCATGCTTTCCTNCCAGACAGCCATTTTGCTTTTTTGCATTTCTTTTCCATGGGGATGGTCTTGATCCCTGTCTCCTGTACAATGTCACGAACCTCATTCCATAGTTCATCAGGAACTCTGTCTATCAGATCTAGGCCCTTAAATCTATTTCTCACTTCCACTGTATAATCATAAGGGATTTGATTTAGGTCATACCTGAATGGATTACATTGTTATAATGCAATGAATTTAAATTGAATAGCATTGAGTATACAACAGAAATCAAATTCTAAAATCAAAAAGGGTTGATGCTGAAGAACCTTATCATAATCACCATAAAGATCACTGATGAGATACAATCATCAAGTATAGATACCATATTCTACAAAGGTTGCAAAAAAAGACAATGCAGTCCAAGCAATGTGCCTGTTCTTTGGCTGGTAGGGTAGGTGTAGGAAGAATCAATGGAATAAGCATTCAAAGTCACCCTTGCAGACAATAAAGGCAGGAAACAAATCTGTTTCTTTCCCCACCACATATCCAGTATCAATCAAAGTTTGACATAAAATAGGTGCTAAATAAATACTGTCATACAATTGGTTAACGAAAAAGAACAAAAGGTAAAAAATGAGGGTTCTGTATTAATAATACGCTAGGCTATCAGGAAAAAAGTTACCACGTCAACTGCCTGGGTAGAGTTCTGGATATGGAATTAATTCCCTCACCTTAAGGGAAGAATATGAGGTGCAGAAGTGTAGCCTGGAGAAAATGACTGAGTATCAGTAGATGAGATGAGTAGTAACTGAGTTAAGCATAGGATGGTGTTGTTCAAGATTGCCTTCCAGCCCAGACATCCAGCACCTGTGTCACCGTCAGGAAGAGAATGGAGAGAAAGAATTTAATCAAGAACATTCAAATAAAATACTGACATATCCAGGGCCTCTGTAAGAAACCGACAGCTCAAGATAGAGCTTTTTGTGGCTCAGCTATAGAGCACGACCACGGAGGCACCCCACTGGAAGACTTTGGTCTGAAGCTGTAGAAGTCAGAGTCGCTGCTTCAGGAAAGTCAAAATGGATCATTACAAGAGCTCTAACAGTAACTGCAGCTGCAGCCAGGAATCAGGGCAGCGACTCTTCCTAGACCCCTTGCCCACCTTCCTATATCCACGTATCATGTGCCATATCACGTCCTTCAGATGAGATGTAACTGAAATCCCAATGTATCCCAGGCTCCAGCACTCCCTACATCAATACCCTGATTTGGTTTTCTCCAAGACACTCACTGGGCTTCCCTGGTGGCTCAGTGGTAAAGAATCAGCCTATAGTGCAGGAGTCACGAAGATGCAGATTGAATCCCTGGGTTGCAAAGATCCCTGGAGGAGGCCATGGCAACCCACTCCAGTATTCTTGCCTGGAGAATCCCATGAATAGAGGAGCCTGGCAGGCTACAGTGGACTTAGCACGCATGCACACATGACACTCATTACCATTTCACATATATTTCATTTATTTGTTTGTTTGTCTTCCCTCAGTTATAATCCCTGGGTTGCAAAGATCCCTGGAGGAGGCCATGGCAACCCACTCCAGTATTCTTACCTGGAGAATCCCATGAATAGAGGAGCCTGGCAGGCTACAGTGGACTTAGCACGCATGCACACATGACACTCATTACCATTTCACATATATTTCATTTATTTGTTTGTTTGTCTTCCCTCAGTTATAAAGTGAGTTCTTTGTTTTATTCATACTGTATGCCTAGCACCTTGGACAGTGCATGGTAAATGGTATGTGCCAATAAATAGCTATTCAGTGAATGAATTCTTCATGATTTTTGTTCTACATTCTATTAGGAAAGACTTCTTTCTATTTTGCACGCAATAAATGAAACTCAGCAAAATTAACTGGTCCAAAGTAACATAACTGCTAAGTATTAAAGCTGCTATTTGAAGTTAGCTCTGTCTCTACACAAAGATGTTCTCTTAAAGATGTCATTTGAGCTTTACAAATGGGTAGTATTGATTGGAATGACTTTAATAACTTGTATCTTTTAAAAATTTGCATTATGTTCTGTAGCTACAATCTATATTCTTAGTCTGACAATAAGACAGTCAATATTCTTCAGTCATTTTGCTATAGTTTCTTTATCTCTCAGTTCATCCTTTATTAGTTTCTTCTAGAAGGGCTCAGGAGAACTAGTCTCTAATTAGAGCATGTTCAAAATGTTTTCTTTTTATTTCCTATCCACTTGCATTTTTTTGATATGTTAAGCATGGGAAGCTTATTAGGTATGCAACAGGAGAAATCAGATAAGCAGTTGTGTTAAAGTAGAAGAGAGAAAGATGGAAAGTGCTGGAAGGGGAAGTAGAGCAAAGAGAATAATTGTTGAATTAATTGAACAATTGTGAGAAATAACAGTGTGTATGTAATCCAATGGAATGGTCTGGATGAAAGGTAGCAATTTATGTTGAAGGAAGGAAAAGGGGAATTGCTAGAGTAATGTTCTCGAATAGGAAGAGAAGATAGAATCTAGATCATAAATGAAAAGTATGGCCTTACATGAGAGCACAGAGCATTCATCCAGGATGTATAAGTGTAGGTCTTATGAGAAGTAGGTGCCAGGATAAAATTAGATGTGCCAGAGGCTTACCGGGAGAAAATCTGTGAAGGGTTAAGACAAAAGAGATCAGGAGTAGGTACAAAGTGCCTTCAGACCATTATGCAAGCCTGAGACTTGGGGAGAAAACAGAAGACGTAAAAGAGGATTGGGTAATTCCTCAAAAGGTTAAACACGAAGTTATCATACTGCTAAGTCACTTCAGTCGTCTCCGACTCTGTGCGACCCCATAGACGGCAGCCCACCAGGCTCCCCCGTCCCTGGGATTCTCCAGGCAAGAACACTGGAGTGGGTTGCCATTTCCTTCTCCAATGCATGAAAGTGAAGTTGCTCAGTCATGTCTGACGATTAGCAACCCCATGGACTGCAGCCTACCAGGCTCCTTTGTCCATGGGATTTTCCAGGCAAGAGTACATATGGACCAACAATTCTACTCCTAGGTATAAACACAAGAGAAATGAAGACAAATATCCTTTCAAAAATTTGTACAGAATGCTCACAGAAATACTATTTATAACTGACAAAAAGTTGAAACAATCTGAATCTCTATTAGCTGATGAATAAATAAAATGTGGTGAATAAATAAAATGTGGTGTGCCCAGACAATGAAATATTTTCAGCAATAAGAAAGGAAGTACTGATACATGCTACAATATAGATGAGCCTTGAAAACATGCTAAGTCAGTCACAAATGACCACAAAGTATATGACTGCTCTTACATGAATTATCCAGGAGAGCCAAATCTATAAAGACAAGAAATCAATTAATGGTTATCAAAGGCTTGGGAGATTTGGAGAGTGACAGCTAAAGGGTATGGGTTTCTTTAGGGAGTAATGAAAATGTTCTAACATTGATTGAAGTGAGGGTTGTATAACTGTGAATATAATGAAAAGGAATGAATTATATACCGTAAATACGTGAAGTATATGGTATGTGAAGTATATCTCCATAAATATTTTTTAAATGAGAAAGAAAAACAGAAGATTAGATAGGAAGACTCAAAATTGCAGTACCACTCAGAAAGTCTTAACTGGTTCAATAGGGAGTCTTCAAGCAGGACTGCCTAGTAGAGGAACTGCACGTGGAGGAAAAATGACCCATTTCTGGTACTCACCATACTCAGTCACTGGCTGGGGGAAGCCCAAGGGGCAATGGGGAGGGCCCTCGGTGTAAACTGCAGTGAAACTAAAGTAAATCAACCAGAGACTAGAAGCCAACTACATACCTCCCAGGACATTCCCTTCAGTAAAGCACCTCCAAACAGTAAAAGAAAGCAGGTTATATGGCGACAACCCTGACAGATGAGTGTTCTGTTCATGAAATGATTCTATTTTTTTTTTCTTCTGTGTATAGGATGCAAGATCATCATCAACTGACAGTGAATTTGGGTGGGAGGGGGAAAAGTCTTTGAGGTTTGAAGATAACAGAGCAGGCACGAAGAAGTCACCGAGAATAACAGAAGGTGAAAAGACCAAGGAGATGTAGTTTGATAACCAGGCAGTGAAAGAGCCCACTAGACATCAAGAATTTGAGATTGGGCTCTGCAGCAGTTGTGGGTTTTTTCCCACCCACATTCAGCTGCACGAGACAAAGCTAAGAATAGAGAAAGCTTAATTAAAGCAATGTTGGAGTTTTCCTGGATGAGTAAGAGGAAGTGAAAAAGAGACAAGGGAGTTGAGGGTGTATGCAAATCACTGATTATAACAGTTGATCATGGAATCTTAATTCAGTAAGCAAGAGAGTGAAGATATGAGATAGATGCGGACAACAGAAAAAAAAATTAATGGTTTGTCCAATAAGGGGCTGTTTGAAGGATGCTTGGAGATAGGGTACTTGAGAGAGTGACCTAGAAATAGAGGAGATGGAACTATCGAAGGTAGCAGAGTTGTAGAGAAGCTTCTGCTGTCAGCTTGCCAGCTTCACTTGTATTATAGTCATCCCTCAGTAACTGACGATGACTGGTTCCAGGACACCCCTAGAATACCAAAATCTGTGGATGCTCAAGTCTCTTATATAAAATGGCACAGTATTTGGATATAACCTATGCACATTTCCCCACCTACTTTAAGTCAGCAGCGTTACTTATAACACTTAATACCATCTTAGCCTGGCAAGATGCAGTTCATGGGGTCACAGTCAGATACAACTTTGTGACTGAACAACAACAAAAAGTCTAAATGTAAATACTATGTAAAGAATTGCCTGCATACGACAAATTCAAATTTTGCTTCTTGGAACTTTCTGCAATTTTTTTCCTAATATTATTAATCTGAGTTTGGTTGAATGCATGGATTCAGAACCAAAGGATATGGAGGGACAACTGTACTCCAAACAGTTTTTGCCTATTAAATCAAGGTGGCCCTCATGCTTTGGAGAACTATCTTCTGCGGACTTAGTCTGAGTTTGGCAGCCACAAGGATTCTTCTCTCACACAGGCCTTCCTCATATTCTGTGCTTCACGATTTGAGGAATACCTCTGAAATATTGAGGGTTTGGTTCTGGATCACAGCAATAAAGCAAGTCACATGAATTTTTGACTTCTCCACACATATAAAAGTTATGCTTAAACTATACGGTAGTCTACTAAGTGCAATAGCATTATGTCTAAAAAGTATACATATATTAATTTAAAAATACTTTATTGGGACTTCCTGGTGGTCCAGTGGCTAAGACCCTGTATTCCCAATGCAGGGAACAAGGGTGTAACCCCTGGTCAGGGAGCTAGGTCACACAGGCCGCAACTAAGAGTTCACTGCAACTGAAGACCCCTCACGCCACAGTGAAGACCAAAGCTCCCGTGTGCTGCAGCTAAGACTCGTAAATACTAAAAATACTTTATTACTTAAAAAATGCTAAGCATCATCTGAACCTTCAGCAAGTCATAATATTTTTGCTAGTTGAGGGTCTTGCCTCGATGTTGATGGCTGCTGACTGATCAGAGTGATGATTGCTGAAGGTTGGCATGGCTATTTCAGTTTATTAACACAGGCAGTGATGAAGCCTGCCACGTTAATTGACTCTTCATTTCACAGATGATTTCTCCGTAGCCTGCAATGATGTTTGATGGCATTTTACGCACAGTAGAACTTCTTTCAAAATTGGAGCTGACCCTCTCAAATCCTGTTGCTGCTTTATCAACAAAGTTTATACAGTATTGCAAACCCTTTGCTGTCATTTCAACAGTCTCCATAGCCTCTTCGCCAGGAGTAGCTTCCACCCCTCTTCTTGCTCACCCGTAAGAAACCACCCCTCATCCGCAACAGTCTCATCGTGCGATCGCAGCGGTTCAGTCCCATCCTCAGGCTCCTCTTCTGATCCTGGTTCCCCAGTTCCTTCCACAGCATCCGCAGCTCCTTCCTCCACTGAAGTCTTGACACCTTCAAACTCATCCACGAGGGCTGGAAGCACTTCTTCCAAACTCCTGTTAATGCTGATATTTTGATCTCTTCCCATGAAACTTGAATGTTCTTAGTGACATTTAGAATGGTCACTTCCTAGAAGGTGTTCAAGTGACTTGGCACAGATCCATCAAGGAGAAGCTATAGCCTTAAAAAATGTACTTCTTAAATAATATGGCTTGAGGTCAAAATGACTCTTTGATCCATGAGTTTCAGAATTCATGCTGTGGTAACAGGCATGAAAACAACATTAAATTCACTGCACATCAGAGTTCCTGGTGTGAGCAGCAGGTGTAATATTTTGGAAGGAATCTTTTTTTTTTCTGAGCAGTAGGTCTCCACAGAGGACTTAAAGTATTCAGTAACCCGTGCTGTGGACAGATGTGCTGTCATTTAGACTGTAGTTTCGTTTATACAGCACAGGGTAGATTTAGCGTAGTGTTTATGGGTCCTAGGGTTTCTGAAATGACCACTGGCTCCAAACGAAAGTCACAGTTACATTAATCCCTAAAAAGAGAATCAGCCTGTGCTAAGCTTTGAAGCAGGTATTGACTACTCCTATCTAGTGATGAAAATCCTAGATGCCATCTTCTTCTAATGTAAGGCTGTTTCATCTACATTGAAAATCTGTTGTTCAGTGTAGTCAGCTTCATCTTAGCTAGATGTGGATAACTTGCTGCAGCTACATCAACACTTGCTGCTTCACCTTGCACTTTAGCACAACTTCTTTTTTCTGAATTTCTGCATATGTTTCAATTTGATAATAAAAATTAAATAAAATACAAAATTTTATGTAATAATAAATATTTAACATAAATAAATACATAATAATAATAAACTTTACCAAAAAAATCTTCATGACCCAGATAGCCACGATGGTGTGATCACTCACCTAGAGCCAGACAGCCTGGAATGCAAAGTCAAGTGGGCCTTAGGAAGCATCACTACAAACAAAGCTAGTGGAGGTATTGGAATTCCAGTTGAGCTATTTCAAATCCTAAAAGATGATGGTGTTAAAGTGCTTCACTCAATATGCCAGCAAATTTGGAAAACTCAGCAATGGCCACAGGACTGGAAAAGGTCAGTGCTCATTTCAATCCCAAAGAAAGGCAAGGCCAAAGAATGTTCAAACTACTGCACAATTGCACTCATCTCACACACCAACAAAGTACTGCTCAAAATTCTCCAGTCTAGTCTTCAACAGTATGTGAACCGTGAACTTCCAGATGTTCAAGCTGGATTTAGAAAAGGCAGAGGAACCAGAGATCAAATTGCCAACGTCCATTGGATCATACAGAAAGCAAGAGAGTTCCAGAAAAACATCTACTTCTGCTTTATTGAGTACGCCAAGGCCTTTGACTGTGTGGATCACAGCTAACCATGGAAAATTCTTCAAGAAATGGGAATACCATACCACCTTATCTGCCTCCTGAGAAATCTGTATGCAGGTCAAGAAGCAACAGTTAGAATTGGACATGGAACAACAGATTGGTTCCAAATTGGGAAAGGAGTACATCAAGGCTGTATATTGTCACCCTGCTTATTTAACTTATATCCAGAGTACATCATGTGAAATGCCAGGCTGGATGAAGCAGAAGCTGGAATCAAGATTGCCAGAAGAAATATCAATAACCTCAGATGTGCAGAAAGCAAAGAGAACTAAGGAATCTGTTGATGAAAGTGAAAGAGGAGAGTGAAAAATTTGGCTTAAAACTCAACATTCAAGAAACTAAGATCATGGCATCCGGTCCCATCACTTCATGGCAAATAGATGGAGAAGCAATGGAAATAGTGACAGACACTATTTTCTTGGGCTCCAAAATCACTGCAGATAGTGACTGCAGGCATGACATTAAAAGACGCTTGCTCCTTGGAAGAAAAGCTATGACCAACCTAGACAGCATAGTAAAAAGCAGAGACATTATTTTGTCGACAAAGGTCTGTCTAGTCAAAATTTTTCCAGTAGTCATGTATGGATGTGAGAGTTGGACCATAAAAAAAGCTCAGCGCTAACGAATTGATGCTTTTGAACTGTGGTGTTGGAGAAGACTTGAGAGTCCCTTGGACTGCAAGGAGAGCACACCAGTCAATCCTAAAGGAAATCAATCCTGAACATTCATTGGGAGGACTGATGTTAAAGCTGAAACTTCAATACTTTAACCACCTGATACAAAAAACTGACTCATTGGAAAAGACCCTGATGCTGGGAAAGATTGAAGGCAGGAGGAGAAGGGGATAACAGAGGATAAAATGGTTGGATGGTATCACCAACTCGATGGACACAAGTTTCAGCAAGCTCTGGGAATTGGTGATGAATAGGGAAGCCTGGTGTGCTGCAGTCTACGGGGTTGCAAAGACTTGGACATGACTGAGTGACTGAACTGAACGGAATAAAAATTATCTCCTCTGTTAATTTTGAATAGACCTTCCCACTGGTATTTCCATTTCCTAGAATTATGTCTGATTCATAAAAAGTCAACAATGAAAGTTTTTTTCAAATAAATAATGAATAACTAAATTACTCCAGTGACTACAAGCTATTGCATAAATGAAGATTTCAAATGTATGCTCAACTTAAATCTAACTGATTTCCTCAGAATAGATTTCTTGTATTCTCTGTACATTGAATCAAAGGATTTCAGTCCATGCTCAGAGGGATCAGAGTTTGTATGGAAATGGTTCATGGTGTCCAGGAACATCTGCATAACTTCCCATCAGATACAAAAAATTTTAAATCATAGTAAAGTTTGTATAGTTATTATGTCTGCTTTACACAATGGGTTTTGCAGATACATTTTTAAGGAATTCTTCCACTGCTCTAGTATTGTAAACCATTCAGTGCTTGAATCCTTTTTAAAATCTATCTGACAAGTGGTTCTATCTGAAACAGTTCAACAGTATCTAGGACAACTATTTTGCCTAATTGTTTAATTAAGTTTCCCAAATTAACTATCATATTCTACCAGAATTTAAGTACAGGCTAATTAATTATAATTAACTATCTTAAAGTATGGGCCTGTATATGAAAATCTATATTGTGTCTTTTTATTTTCTCAATTGAAGATTCATTCAAATGACAATACAATGGCAAGACTCATTGCCACTCAAAGTGTGGTCCACTTAACCAGTAACATTGGTATCATCTGGGATCTTGTTGGGAATGCAGAATCTCAGGGCTACCTCTGCTGATTCAGAATATGCATTTTAACAAGCCCCAGCATAATCATATGAACATATATGTTTGAGAAGCAGTGATATAATTAACTCAGAGCAAAGAGCGTATCTGTATTAGGCATGAACTAGTTTACATAGAGAAGAAGAGAATGTTTTTAAAGGGTTCCCAAACTTGGTCACATATTAATCATCTGGGTAGCTGAAAAAAAAATACTGATGCATGGATCTTACTCCCACATATTCTGACTTAATTTGTTCACAGTGAAGCCTGGGTATCTGAATATTTTTAAATTCCCCTGGTGACTCTAATGTGCAGGTGAGTTTGAAAATCATTTCTTTAGGTTAAATGTTTCTAATTTGTGGTAGCATGTGACAGTCCCTTCAGGAGTTTTGAAAAAATACCAGTGCTGGGAACCATACCCCCAGGAGCTCTGATTCAATTTGGCTAGGTAGAATCCCAGGCATTGGTGTTTTTGAAAGTTTCCCAGTTGGTTCCAATGGACAGCTAGAGTTGAGACACAACTCTACATGTTCCTGATAAACCCATTCTCAAGTTAAAGTGAAATTCATAGTATTGGACTAGAGTTGATAAACTACCCTCATCATCTCTTGCCCCATAAGATACAGGAATCCAGCAGGCATAAAAAGACACTCATGAATACTCATACTTAATTTCTGGGAACTTGTATAGCCAGCAATACCCCTAGATATCTCTGCTCTATTGGAGATCTACAGCTATGAAGTAAAGCCCAGTACATTTAGCAGCCTTCAAAAGGCTTGAACATTCAAACAAGATGCACAGTTTTTGTAAAGACAGCCACTCAACTTGGAAAGTCTTCTCTATAACCTACTAAAACAAAGCCCTTTAGCCATTTCCTCCACCATTCAGCACCATGCCCTCCTTGGCACAAGAATCCCCAGCACTCCTGCCTTTGGAGGTCCAGGTCTACAGGGTAAAAATTAGGAGTACTTGGAAGAGGAAACACAATATAATTAAAAACAGCAAAAAAAGAAGCTTAACCTTCCATAGAATCATTGACCAAATCTGAAAACAGAGCAAAAGCATTCTCACCTTCACATATCATCCAAACATGGGTGATGAATTGTACTACATAGAACTGTAAAGTATTGATGCCAATACCAGAAAATGAACACTGTTTTAAAGATATGACTCAATATTGAAATAAAAGACATTCAAATGGAAAAGGAAGAAGTAAGTAAAATTATCACTATTTGTAAATAGCATGATTTTATATAGACAGAACCTTAAAGATTCCTCCAAAAATCTGTTAGAAATTAATAAATTAATATATACATATAATAAAGTCAAAAGGTACAAAATCAACATGCAAAAATCTGTGGCTATCTCATTAACAATGAGATAACTGAAAGAGAAATTAGAAAAATAATCCCACTGACAATTGCAACAAGAAGACTAAAATACCTAGAAATACATTTACCCAAGGAGGTAGTTCGGTTCAGTTCAATTCAGTCGCTCAGTCGTGTCCAACTCTTTGCGACCCCATGAATTGCAGCACGCCAGGCCTCCCTGTCCATCACCAACTCCCAGAGTTCACTCAAAATCACATCCATTAAGTAGGTGATGCCATCCAGCCATCTCATCCTCTTGTCATTCCCTTCTCCTCCAGCCCCAATACCCCCCAGCATCAGAGTCTTTTCCAATGAGTCAACTCTTCGCATGAGGTGGCCAAAGTAAGTACTGGAGTTTCAGCTTTAGCATTGCTCCTTCCAAAGAAATCCCAAGGCTGATCTCCTTCAGAATGGACTGGTTGGATCTCCTTGCAGTCCAAGGGACTCTCAAGAGTCTTCTCCAACACCACAGTTCAAAAACATCAATTCTTTGGCATTCAGCTTTCTTCACAGAAAGCTATGAAGAGACTCACATCCATACATGACTACTGGAAAAACCATAGCCTTGACTAGACGGACCTTTGTTGGCAAAGTAATATCTCTGCTTTTGAATATGCTATCTAGGTTGGTCATAACTTTCCTTCCAAGGAGTAAGCGTTTTTTAATTTCATGGCTGCAATCACCATCTGCAGTGATTGGAGGTAACCACCTGTATATTGAAAATGATAAGGTACTGTTGAAAGAAGCTGAAAAAGACACAAATAAATGGAAACATATTCTGCACTCATGGATTAGAAGAATTAACATTGCTAAAATGTTTATATTACCTAAAGTAATCTACAGACTTGATGCAATCTCTATCAAAATTCCAAGAACATTTTTAACAGAAATAGAACAAAAAGATTCTAAAGTTTATATGGAATCATAAAAGATCCTGAATAGCTAAAGCAATCCTGAGAAAGAGAAACAAAACTGGAGGTGTCACGTTTCCTGAATCCAACTATATTACAAAGCTATAGCGATCAAAACAACATGGTATTGGCAGAAAAACAGATATATATAGATGAACAAAACAGAATTGAGACCCCTAACATGAACCCACACATATATAAGCAGTTAGTTTACAACAAAAAAGCAAAGAAAATGCAATGGAGAAAGGACAGTCTCTTCAATAAACAGTGTCGAAAAACTTGATAGCCACATGCAAAAGAAAGAGGGAGGGAGAGAGAAAGAGACAGAAAGAAACTAGATGACTACCTACTGTGTATTTATTCAAAGAATACAAAAATACTAACTTGAAAAGATATATGCATTCCTATATGTTCATCACAATATTATTTACAGAAGCCAAGGTATAGAAACAATTTAAGTTGCCATTATTGAATGAATGGATAAATAAGATATCATTTACATATACAATGGAACACTACTCATCCATAAAAAGGGTAAATTCTTGCCATCAGCAGCAACATGAACAGACCTTGAGGGTATTATGCTAAGATGAAACAAGTCAGATAAACAAGTAAGATAAATATCACACAATTTCACTCATATATGGAATATAAAAACAAGCAAACAATATATTAAGTAACCAAACTAAACAGAAATAAACACACAGATACAGAGCACAGAAGGGAAGGAGCAGTGGAGGCTATAGACTGAAACAGGTAAAGGGGACTAACTGTATGATAATGAATAGAAACTAACTTTTTGGTGGTTAGCATGCTGCTGTGTATATAGAAGTAGAATATAATGTACACATGAAACATATGTTATACCTTAGTAAAAAATGACTCTTTAAAAAAACAGTTATAAGTCACTTCTGAAGAACTCTGTAACCTAGTCCAAAACTTACAACAACCAGGAGGAAATGTAGTGAAAAAAGAAACTGCTGGAGATTTCCTTGGTTTTCCAGTGGTTAAGAACCTGCTGTGCAATGCAGAGGAAATGGATTCAATCCCTGGTCAGGGAACTAAGATCCCGCATGCCCTGGAGGATCTAAGTCTGCACACCGCAACTTCTGAAGCCCAGGTGCCACAACTAGAGTGTCCATGGGCCATAGTGAAAGATTCCACATGAAGCAAGGAAAATTCTGCAAGCCAAAACGAAGATCCAACACGGCCACATAAATAAATAAATAAATATTTAAAAGAAAGAAAAAAATGAAAGAAGCTGCTGCTTTTTCTAGGAGACTGTTGCAGTGTTTTAAACTTCCCATCAACCATCCATATGCCCTAGATTAACAGAGATAAATGATTGAGGATAAATAAGGAAACTGAGACAGCCTGCCTTAGAAGAGGTCAAATAGAAGATAGCAAGAGTGAACATCGACATTTGAGAAATCAGTGAACTAAAATGGACTGGAATGGGTGAACTTATTGCAGGTGACCATTATATCTACTACTGTGGGCAAAAATATCTTAGAAGAAATGGAGTAGCCCACATAGCTTCCCCATCTATTTGCAATGAAGAGATGGAACCAGAAGTCATGATCTTAGTTTTCTGAATGTTGAGTTTTAAGCCAATTTTTTCACTCTTCTCTTTCACTTTCATCAACAGACTCCTTAGTTCTCCTTGCTTTCTGCATATCTGAGGTTATTGATATTTCTCCCAGCAATCTTGATTCCAGCTTGTGTTTCGTCTAGCCCGGCATTTCACACGATGTATTCTGCATATAAGTTAAATAAGCAGGATGACAATATACAGCCTTGACATATTCCTTTTTGGAACCAGTCTGTTATTCCATGTACATTTCTAACTGTTGCTTCTTGACCTGCATACAGATTTCTTAGAAGGCAGGTAAGATGGGCTGATATTCCCAGCCCTTGAAGAATTTTCCCGTTTGTTGTGATCCACACAGTCAAAGGCACTGGCATACTCAATAAAGCAGAAATAGATATTTTTCTGGAACTCTCTTGCTTGTTTGATGATCCAGTGGATGTTGGCAATTTGATCTCTGGTTCCTCTGCCTTTTCTAAATCCAGCTTGAAAATCTAGAAGTTCATGGTTCACATACTGTTGAAGACTAGACTGGAGAATTTTGAGTATTACTTTGCTGATGTGTGAGATGAGTGCAATTGTGCAGTAGTTTGAACATTCTTTGGCCTTGCCTTTCTTTGGGATTGAAATGAACACTGACCTTTCCCAGTTCTATGGCCACTGCTGAGTTTTCCAAATTTGTTGTCATATTGAGTGCAACACTTTAACAGCATCATCTTTTAGGATTTGAAATAGCTCAACTGGAATTCCAACACCTCCACTAGCTTTGTTTGTAGTAATGCTTCCTAAGGTCTACTTGACTTTGCATTCCAGGATGTCTGGCTCTAGGTGAGTGATCACACCATCGTGGTTATCTGGGTCATGAAGATCTTTTTTGTATAGTTCTTCTGTGTATCCTTGCCACTGTTTCTTAATATCTTCTGCTTCTGTTAGGTCCATACCATTTCTATCCTTTCTTGTGCCCATCTTTGCATGAAATGTTCCCTTGGTATCTCTAATTTTCTTGAAGAGAGCTCTAATCTTTCCTGTTCTATTATTTTCCTCTGTTTCTTTGCACTGATCACTGAGGAGGGCTTTCTTTTCTCTCCTTGCTATTCATTGGAACTCTGCATTCAGATGGGTATATCTTTCCTTTTTTCCTTTGCCTTTCACTTTTCTTTTTTTCTCAGCTATTTAGACCTCTTCAGACAACCATTTTGCCTTTTTGCATTTCTTTTTCTTGGGGATGGTCTTCATCACTGCCTGCTATACAATGTCATAAAACTCCGTCCATAGTTCTTCAGGCACTCTATCAGATCTAATCCCTTGAGTCTATTTGTCACTTCTACTGTATAATCATAAGGGATTTGATTTAGTTCATACCTGAATGGTCTAGTGGTTTTTTCTTTAAGTCTGAATTTGGCAATAAGGAATTCATGATCTGAACCACAGTCAGCCCCTGGTCTTGTTTTTGCTGACTATATAGAGCTTCTCCATCTTTGACTGCAAAGAATATAAACAATCTGATTTTGGTATTGACCATCTGGTGATGTTCATGTGTAGAGGCTTCTCTTGTGTTGTTGGAAGTGGGTGTTTGCTATGACCAGTGCGTTCTCTTAGCTAAACTCTGTTAGCCTTTGCCCTGCTTCATTTTGTCCTCCAAGGCCAAATTTGCTGTATTCCAGGTAACTCTTGATTTCCTCCTTTTGCATTTCAGTCCCCTATGATGAAAAGGGCACCTAGATGGGGAAACAATGGAAATAGTGAGAGATTTTATTTTCTTGGAATCCAAAATCACTGCAGATGGTGACTGCAGCCATGAAATTAAAAGATGCTTGCTCCTTGAAAGAAAAGCTATACCAACCTAGACAGCATGTTAAAAATCAGAGACATTACTTGGCAACAAAGGTCCTTCTAGTCAAGGCTATGGTTTTTCCAGTAGTCATGTATGGATGTAAGAGTGGGATTATACAGAAAGATGAGCACTGAACAACTGATGCTTTTGAATCATGGTGTTGGAGAAGACTCTTGAGAGTCTCTTGGACTGCAAGGAGATCCAGCCAGTCAATCCTAAAGGAAATCAGCCCTGATTGGAAGAACTGATACTGAAATTGAAACTCCAGTATTCTGGCCACCTGATGTGAAGAACTGACTTGAAGGCAGGAAGAGAAGAGGATAGCAGAGGATGAGATGGTTGGATGGCATCACTGACACGACAGACATGAGTTTGAGCAAGCCTGGGAGTTGGTGATGGACAGGGAAGCCTGGCATGCTGCAGTCTATTAGGTCACAAAGAGTCAGACACAACTGAGTGACTGAACTGAACTGAACTGAAGCCCTCACAGTCAACATAAGAGTCCTAAATGCAGTACTTGGGTGCAGCCTCAAAAACAACAGAATGGTCTCTGTTCGTTTCCAAGGAAAACCATTCAGTACCACAGTAATCCAAGTCTATAACCCAACCACTAATGCTGAAGAGGCTGAACAGCTCTATGAAGACCTACAGGACCTTCTAGAACTAACACCCCAAAAAGGTATCCTTTTCATCACAGGGCACTAAAATGCAAAAGTAGGAAGTCAAGAGATATCTGGAGTAACAGCAAATTTGGCCTTGGAATGCAAAGTGAAGCAAGGCAATGGCTAACAGAGTTTTGCCGAGAGAATGCAACCCTCTTCCAACAACACAAGAGAAGACTCTATACATGGAGATCACCAGATGGTCAATACTAAAATCAGATTGTTTATATTCTTTGCAGCCAAAGATGGAGAAGCTCTATACAGTCAGCAAAAACAAGACCAGTATCTGACTATGGCTCAGATCATGAATTCCTTATTGCCAAATTCAGACTTTAATTGAAGGAAATAGGGAAAGCTAGATGTGTATAAGAGACAGTCCTGGAGTAGACACTTAGGATACACCAGATGGTCCCAGCAATGAGTTCTAACATCACGTATGGAACCCTGTCTGCAAGGAAGCTTGGAGAAACTTAGCGCCATGACTTTCATTAGAGGAGTTGCGCTAGGCAGATACTACCTGGCACATACCCAAGTTCCAGACTCCCAGGAGGAAAGCAGGTGTTCAGTGTAAACCATAATATTTGTACAAACAGTTCAGGCCCAGGGGGCCACCCTGTGAATTTCAGTGGTGGGAAGGGCACCCTTTCAAAATCCAGGTCCCCATGTGACAACCAAGGGCTGCACTGTGAGCAGCCTTGCAGGTCGATTAGGTTAACGATTATTTTCACACTCTGCCCTGCTACTCCTCCTGTTTCTCTCCCTCTGTCTCTTTGCCACATGACTTCTTATTTAGATATTCTGCTCCTTCCTTACTTCTGCCAACTCCTTCTCTCTTTCCTGGCTTCTCTGTTCTCTCCTGTCCATTATCTATGAGTCTCCTTTTGAAACCAGTTTTTCAGAGAACTTCACTGGTCTGTCTGGACCCTGTGAGGCAGAGCTCCTGGTGCTGGCCACTCAGAGAGGTCCCAGTGAAGCCCATGAACTTGCTGTGCATGGTCCAATCAGCTGTGAGTACCAAGGTGGCATCGGGTGTTAGGGTTTGCTCAGAATATTCTTTGAGCAGCTCAAGCTTTCAGGTAATAATAGACTCCTTTACAAAGCAACAATATCCCTTATGCAGGGACTGGGAACAGAGAGAGAGGGTAGTTGGGCTTACCCAAGACTGGGGCATGATTAGGATGTGAGAAAATAACACAGAATTATTAAAAGTTATCCATCTCAGAGCACAGGCTGAAGAATGGAAATGTCATATTTGCCATGCTAATTCATCTTTTTAAAAATCTTCTTTGAGCACATTGCTTTATTGGTTTTTAGTTACATACTAAATGTAACCCAAATGTGTTATCCTTTCATTATCCATCTTTGCATTGTCATCAACTTAATTTCTGGTCTTCTTTTCTAATACAGCTTTACCCAAGAGTCAACTAGAACTCGACCTTGTTCCGCAGAGAGCATTTTGGAGTTCTTACTTTTACACTGCTCTATCTGACTGGAATGCCTTGTGCTAGAATCATAACTCCTCTCTCATGGTCTAGTTGAAATGGTACCTCATCCAAGAAGCCTCCTGCAGTCATTCCAAAAACAAGTTATCTTTCCCTCTTCAATGAACTAATGTGTGGTATGAAACAGAACATGAAGCAAACATTCCTCCAAATGTTTTTAGCTCCTAAACTCAACCAGTAGCACTTTTGAGCATAAATAAAGCTTCCTACTCTCTTTTACCTTAGCAACTAACAGTATTTTGTGTAGAGAGTTGATAAATATGTTTGAATGAATGAATAAATTAATCTGTCATGATGGCATGCACGGGCATTATTAGGCTGTTCTACCTTTCTTTCAATTATAGTGGCTCCATTGGACCAATTATAGTGGCTTCATTGGAGCAATTATACTTCTTTCTTATCATTTGTGACTAGATGTCAAAGAATGTTATAACTTACACATGAATAAGAGGGAAACATTTACAGTGAAAACATTAGCTCCTAATCTCACTGCCATAGTACCTACTGTGTCTTTAAGTTTCACTGTCATCCTGGGTACATTTGACAGCAGCTCCATTACTTTTACAAGTACCATCACAAAGTGTTATTCTGATCCAATTCTGTCATCTGAAGGTCACATTAACAGAAGAATGAGAAATGCCCAGTCTGAACAGAACTGTTAGATATCCTGGCAAACATTCATGCTTCTGCTTGATTGGCAAAATGGGAAAATGCCTTTCTGCCCCATAGGTTTTGTTTTAGCAGATGATCATATTTCAGAGGTGAAATATGACACCAAAATTAAGGCATCTGACTGCAAAAAGTCCACTTGTATTGTGCTTTACTCTCAAGGAGTGACATGTGCAAATTAGAAAGCCCTAT
>SJYX01015615.1:13046-41185 GCA_006410675.1 Oreotragus oreotragus
AAGAGTTGACTCATTGGAAAAGACTCTGATGCTGGGAGGGATTGGAGACAGGAGGAGAAGGGGACGACCGAGGATGAGATGGCTGGATGGCATCATGGACTCGATGGACGTGAGTCTGAGTGAACTCCGGGAGATGGTGATGGACAGGGAGGCCTGGCGTGCTGCGATTCATGGGGTCGCAAAGAGTTGGACACGACTGAGCGACTGAACTGAACTGAACTGAACTGAACTGTTTTTGGTATGATTTTGTTCTCTTCTTTTTCTTAACTTTTTAATTAAATTCTTAATTTTAATTCAGTAAAAATGTTCTACCCTTTTCTTTATGATTTGTGTTATTATGTCTTATTTAAAAGCAATCTTTTCTTATCTCCAGCTCATTAAGAATTGCTTCCTACATTTTATTTTAAATAAATAATTTTCAAGCAAAAAACATAGATAAGATTATGAACACACAAGTGAAGAAGGATTCATTTGGAATATTAACTCCTTCAAAACAATAAGAAAGCAATTTAACAGAAACTTGGAAAAGTACATAAAAGATAACTCACATAATGGCTTCAAAATCATGATGATTAAGTTTAAGCTAGGTAATATAGGCATTGATTTTTCACTATTCTTTGATGGAACACATAAATAGTTTTCTGCCTATGAAATACTTCACAGAGAAAAAATTATAGTAATAAGTGAAAGTGAAAAGTGAAAGTCGCTCAGTTGTGTCCAGTTCTTTGCAACCCCATGGACTATATAGTCCACGGAATTCTCCAAGCCAGAATACTGAAGTGGGTAGCCTTTTCTTTCTCCAGAGGATCTTCCCAACCCAGGGATTGAACCCAGGTCTCTGCATTACAGGTGGATTCATCAGCTGAGCCACAAAGAATGTAAAATCATGTAACAAAATATCTAGATAATTTCAATGGGTATTTCAAGGAAAAGTGAAAAGTATTGGTCGATCAGTCACATCCAACTCTTTGCAACTACATGGACGATAGCCTGCCATGGTCCTCTGAGAAATTCTCAAGATAAGAATATTGGAGTGGTTACTCATTTCCTTCTCCAGGGGAATCTTCCCAACCCAGGGATTGAACTTGGGTCTAAAGAACACAGTGAACTCGGAGGAATTGTCACATCCTTTTAGGAACAGAGATTTGCACTGGGAAAATCTTCATAGGGAAAAAAAGGAAAGGATTAAAGGAGGGGAGAAGGAAGGAAAAGCTAATATTTAAGGCTGGAAAATGTGAAACCATTGTGAGCAAATGAATGCATAGGTCTGTCAACTTCTGTTTGTTTTTTTTTTTTTTTTTCTGCTATTAACAAGACTTTTTGAAGCTGTTCTGTTTGCCCCTTGAAATATGTCAAATGACTCATTGCAAGTTTACCTAGAGAGTTTTGCCTTTGTATAGTTCCATCTTCTTATCCCAGAAACAATCATTCTTGCATAGCATGGTTACCTCATTTAGTGCCCTTTGAGAGCTTTTGCAGGTAGGCAATAATTCACATGCTGTTTGGTTTGTGTACTCTAAGCACTGCTAAACAAAAACAAATCCATTCAGAAAAATAGCACTAGAGGGATTGGAAGCTGCAAGGCATAGAATCATTTTCAGAGATGAAGTGGTCCAAAGATTTGCTTTCCTTCAGATTCCAAAAGAAAAGCAGTTTTTTAAACGCCATTAGAAGAGTAAGCAAAGAAATGAGCTGAGGCAGAGGGAGGCTTTGTGTATCTATACCTATTTGAGAACTGTGATTAAACTGTGGCCACATTTTGTTTTACTATAAATGACTTTTTGTAGGTACCTGTATAATGAAAAATAGATATGAAATCAACCACTTATCGGTTAATTTCACTTTTTCAACATAAGTCAAATTCTTAGCAAACAATAAGTCTACCACAAAGTCAATGCAATCAGGTTCTTCCTATAGACAAAATGACCAATGACTGTTTCAGTGGTGCATTATTCACACGGCCCCCCCAAAAAACTGCTACACAATTGGCTTAGAGGGTAATACTGCAGAACACCCCATGCAATAGGAACAATAAATGTATCTAATAAAGCTTTCTCCCAGCTAGATGGGCAATTAAGGAATACAGCTTTGCCACAAAACTGTCACCTGAACCATGTCTCTGCCTCTCTCTGGACAGCACAAGAGGTGTTTTTTCCAAATGAAGCCTTGTCTTTGTAATCTGTTTTCTGATGAGGACTGATAACTGCTATTGAGCCAGACTTTTTTGGCCCTACTGAAGCAGTTAGATTGGCCATCTACTTGGGCTGGAAAAATCACATCTGTCAAGCCAACCCAAAAGGTTTATTATGTGGCCTTGGACTATGTTAAGAATATTAAAACTAGGGAAGCATCAAGGATCATCCAGAAAAACCCCAATCAGATCTGATCAAAAAAGTTATACCATTAAAGCATGTTTTGTAAGACTAGCATTAATTAAAGAATTAATTAGAGAAAGAATTTTTTTAAAAAATATAAATTAATTAAAGAAATATAACACTAACGAGAAAGTTGCTGTATAAAGACTCATACATTCTTTGGTTTAATTGATAAGCCCTTCCTACTGGTCAATATATTTTAAAGAATTTTGTTTCAGTTCATCATAGACTAAGGAAAACATGCTACATGATTAATTAAAATAAAGTTGATTTAGTATTTTATTCTATGTGGCAACTGTATTCTTAATTGGGAATACAGCAGGATCCACAGCTAAGTGAATTTAACTACAGCATAATATTAACCACATGTGCTTTTGTAAGTGTCATTTTATTATCTCTAAGAATATACTCTCATCCTTCTCTCTTCCTTGCCACTGTCTTTTCTTATCATTTCTATTTCTCTAAAATAAATTTGTTATCAGAGACATAGACCCTGATGTAGGACAGATATGATGATCATGATACATAAAAAACAAACTTCCAAGTAAAATCAATAACAAATTCATCCACTCCCTTCCATATTCATTACTATTACTCTCGGCATTCATGTTTGTCCAATTTAGTGCTTTGTTTTACAGGTTGGAGGTTACAAAGGAAAGAAGTACTGCATAAATTTTAGGTTTTATTAACATGAGTAAAATCTTGCTATGTTAATACAAAAATGCTACCATTATACCATTCAGAACTTGAAATATATATATCTTTAGAATTTGAAAATGCATATATATATATATACACACACACACACACAGGAAAGGGTGTTGTCTGAAAAATGAAGTGAAGTGAAAGTTAATCAGTCGAGTCCGACTCTTTGTGACTGCATAGTCCATGGAATTCTCCAGGCCAGAATACTGGAGTGGGTAGCCTTTTCCTTCTCCAGTGGATGTTCCCAACCCAGGGATCCAGCCCAGGCCAAGTGGATAATAAAACTAATAGTTCCAAAACATTAACCCCTTCTCAATTTTTCTTTATTCAGATATAATAAACATATCACACATAACAATCAAGAAAAGTAGTTATTTGTGGGAACTGAATTCAGATCTTTTGCCCTCTGTAGACCCAATTTCTCGACTATAAAAAAAATCTAGTTATCCTATGGCAACTTAAAAGGAAAAGAAATACCTGTGAAAGAGTTTTAATGAATTCTTAATGACATGAACTTAGTTCAATACTCTGCACATTTTAAACTGATTTTTTAAAGTTTTCCTAGCATATGAGCATTTCTTCAGTGTAAGTGATAATAATAATAATATGAAGCATAAGTCTCCTCCAGACAGAAACCTGATATGGCAATTTTTAGCCTGGAATGACTAACCTGATTTATAATATTGAATTTATAGTGGATATAATGAAAAACTATAAAGCTACAATAAAAGGTTCTTTTCATATTAAAAAAATCAATTTTACTCACAGGTTATAATCAGACTCTGGAATTTTGATAGTAAAATTCATTTCTAGAGTGGTGTTTTACACTCCTGACCTGCATGTATATAGTTTTATTATGGTACAGTTGTCAAAGTTGCCACTTCTTGTGCATTAGTATTTAGTTTTCTGAAGTGAGTTTTCTTTCTCTCTTTCCCCTAGCTTGCTCACAACACACACACACACACACACACACACACACACATCTACTAACAAAGTAAATAAGTTCATGACTTTATGAAAACAGATTATCAAAAGGAAGAAAGGTAAGTCAAATTGTGATCTTATGATCTTGTCCAGGTCTCCCAGGTACCATTACCATGTGGTGAATGAAGCTATACTTATTACATTCTTTGAAATGTCTAAAATTTTAATTTTCTGCTGTGAAACATCTAAGGTCTCTCTGGGATAGTCGGAAATGTGTTTCTAATTGCTTTTTCCATGCAAAAGAGATGCAACAGATTACCAACAACAGAACTATTAATCATCATCTAAGTGCAGCTTCTCTTCTGCATGCAATATTTATAAGTGTTTATATACTCCTAGCTAATGCTAACAATCGATGTCTACTTGACGAGCCAACCTATGTAACTGTCAAATGCCTGAAACTCACCAAGAGATTAAGTTTATTCTTGGCTTCTGTTCCAGATTGTATTTGTGATTAAAAGAAAGAGAGAAAGAAAAGATAGCTTTCTGAAGTTTCTATTAGGAAGGGGAAAATGATCTAGCTGCATTTTTCTTGTAGATAGCAGAAACACTTTTATTACTATTTTCTTATATCAACTATAATAACAGAATAGGAACAAATGGTTTATTCTATCACTGTGTTTGTGAAAGGCATCCCAATGTATATTTCTGTGATGTTGGAATTAATAACAAAGTCCAGTTACTTTAATAAGCTTAGCTGAAAACTTTCAGACTTTAGAATATTTGAATCCTCATCAATTTTCAAATATGGTCTGGTTACATGTCTTGTTATTTTGCTGTTATTTTTTATTAGGAATATGATTTGCTTTCTTGGAGTGATGCCAATTAACTGTGGGTCAACCTATTTTTTTTTTTCAGTTTGGATGCTAAAGTTATATGAGTGTATTATAAATCAACACATGATATTATGAATTTTTCTTGTAATTTCAGTATCAAATAAAGTGAAAATTTCAGGTTACATTTTAAATTTAAAATTTCATAAATCATTCTCACTTTGTAGAGTAACTCATGAAAGTGAAAGAGTATAAGTGTTGGCTGCTCAGTCGTCTCCGACTCTTTGCAACCCCATGGACTATATACAGCTTGCCAGGCTTCTCTGTCCATGGAATTCTCCCAACAAGAATACTGGAGTGGGTAGTCATTGCCTTCTTCCATCCAGGGAGAAATACTGGAGGGGGTAGTCACTGCCTGCTTATACACATCTACAAACTAGTATTTTTAATACTTATTACATTCTTAATTCATGATTACTTGATTATCGAACTTAATTTGGGAGTCTTAAACATTTATCTATAGGATTCAAACCGAAGCAATTTTGATGCCTGTATGCACTAACTTAATAATCTATAAGTACATGCTATGTATATCATATGCTACCAGGTTTATAAAGATTCTAACATTATTTATCACAAAATTTATATTTTTAAAGGAAAAATCTGGCCACAGCAAGTTTATCCCCAATATACAAGTGCTACATAAATGGTCACTATGGAAGTGCAGTGGGAGCTTAGGAAATGATTCCTGGACAGCCTGAAGACAGCATCTCAGAGAAAATGTGCCATAAATTTTGCCAACAAGAGTGGTTGGGATGCGAATGAGGAAAGGAAGGAGAGGAGCTCTTGTGGGAGGCAGACCAAGCAAAGACTCAGGTGTGGAAGCGATTTGTGCAGCTCAGTTGGCAGATACAGGAGATGGGGGATTGGGAGGGGAGGAGAGTTTCTGTTGGAAGAGATGAACTAGCAGGGGAGATGTTTATGAAGGCACTGAGTAAGCAGACTGTGTAGGTACCGGGTATTGCCTTTCAGACTCGGAGTATGTATTTTATCTTGTAATAGAAATCCATTTTAAAATGATCCATAGGAGGTGATAGATCAGAAGCAGAATTTCATAAACATTTATCTAAACACAGTTGCACTGCCAGGAGACAAGTTAGACTATCGTCTCAGGAGTGCTGTCAAACCATCCCTGGGCCAGGCCACAGGAGGGATACCCTGATGAAGGACTAAGGATTTATGGGAATTGGAGAATCCCATTTTGCTTTTCTTCCTCACGACTGGAATTTTAAAATGATGGATCATTGTGAGGAGGGAAATCAAAGGAACCAGGGGCTCAGGAAATTTGTCCATTACTTGAGGGTGCCTTCTGTAGGTTTCTGGGCTCTCAAATCTCCAGACACATGGCTTGTTTTCAGGAATTAGTGTCATTCAAGACACTGCAGATACATGGTATACTCAAAGTGGACATCAGGCAAATAAGATGAGATCACAAATACAGTCGATTACCTTACAAACCTCACTCATCCCATACCATCCTCTTTCCTTTTCCTTACTGTCTGCCTTCATCTCAGCCCACAAGCCCTTCCTTCTCCATTTCTGTTTTTATTATCAATATTTTCTCTTGTCTATCTTCTCCTTTTTTCAGTCATTTCCCTGTTTGGGAAGCAAAAGGCATAGCAGATACACAGAGCAGGAGGGAAAAGAGAATAGCAAGTACCTTACTTCTAGAAACTCTCAAGCACTCACCATAGGAAAAATTCATTCCTGAGTGTTAACAGATTTCATGAGAGCAATCAGAAATAGTGATAATTGCAAAAGCTAAAGAATGACCTTTCCTTAATTGATTGTTTCCTCTCTTTTTCTCTCGTTTGCTCTTTCTGCGTATGTATTGCTATCACAGTTTGTAAGCATGCAGGGAAGCCTAAATACTAGTGATGGAGACTTGGATTATCATTAAATGGAGTGACATCATAAGGCAAGTTCCCTGTACAGGGCCTTGCCAAATGGAGCAAGCATAAGGACAGTCTTTGTAACATATTTTGGGTATCTTCACTTTTCCACTCAACTCTCATAGAGATACAGCCTACAGAAGACTTTGGGCAATGGAGATACCCTGCTTCTTAACACTTCCTACACAAGAACCAATGATTGCACAATCCAATGAATAAGGTACGGTCTTTTGCCATTTATTCTGAATAATAATTCATTTATTCTGAATAATAATAATACCTAGTACTTATATCGAACATACGCTAAGTGAAACTACCTGGAAGAACAAACTTTAAATATAAAAAGTATATACCTCAACCAATTCAGTTCAGTTCAGTTACTCAGTTATGTCTGACTCTTTGCAACACCATGAATCACAGCATGGGAGGCCTTCCAGTCCATCATCAACTCCCGGAGTCCAACCAAACCCATGTCCATTGACTCGGTGATGCCATCCAACCATCTCATCCTCTGTCGTCCCCTTCTCCTCCTGCCCTCAATCTTTCCAAGCATCAGAGTCTTCTCCAATGATTCAGCTCTTCGAATCAGGTGGCTGAAGGACTGGAGTTTCAGTTTCAACATCAGTCCCTTCAATGAACACTCAGGACTGATCTCCTTTAGGATGGACTGGTTGGATCTACTTACAGTCCAAGGGATTTCCAAGAATCTTCTCTAACACCACAGTTCAAAAGCATCCATTCTTCTGTGCTCAGCTTTCTTTATAGGCAAACTGTCACATGATACATGACCACTGGAAAAACCATAGCCTTGACTAGATGGTCCTTTGCTGACAAAGTAATTTCTCTGTTTTTTAATATGCTATCTAAGTTGGTCATAACTTTCCTTCTAAGGAGTACATTTCTTTTGATTTCATGGCTGCACTCCCATATGCAGTGAGTTTGGAGCCCCAAAAAATAAAGTCAGCCACTGTTTCCACTGTTTCCCCATCTATTTCCCATGAAATGATGAGACCAGATGCCATAATCTTAGGTTTCTGATGTTGAGCTTTAAGCCAACTTTTCATTCTCCTTTCACTTTCATCAAGAGGCTCTTTAGTTCTTCTTTACTTTCTGCCATAATGGTGGTGTCATCTGCATATCTGAGGTTATTGATATTTCTCCCGGAGATTTTGATTCCAGCTTGTGCTTTCTCCAGCCTAGCGTTTCTCATGATGTACTCTGCATAGAAGTTAAATATGCAGGGTGACAATATACAACCTTGACAAATTCCTTTTTCTATTTGGAACCAGTCTATTGTTCCACATCCAGTTCTAACTGTTGCTTCCTGACTTGCATACAGGTTTCTCAAGACGCAGGTCAGGTGGTCTGGTATTCCCATCTCTTTCAAAATTTTCCATAGTTTATTGTGGTCCACACAGTCAAAGGCTTTGACATAGTCAATAAAACAGAAATAGATTTTTTCCTGGAACTGTCTTGCTTTTTTGATGATCCAAAAGATGTTGCAATTTGATCTCTGGTTCCTCTGCCTTTTCTAAAGCCAGCTTGATCATCTGGAATTTCCCGGTTCATGCTTGGAGAATTTTAAGCATCACTTTACTAGTATGTGAGATGAGTGCAATTGTGCAGCAGTTTGAGCATTCTTTGGCATTGCCTTTCTTTGGGACTGGAATGAAAACTGACCTTTTCCAGTCCTGTGGCCACTATTAAGTTTTCCAAATTTGCTGGCATATTGAATGCCGCACTTTAACAGCATCATCTTTCAGGATTTGAATAGTTCAACTGGAATTCCATCACCTCCAGTAGCTTTGTTCATAGTGATGCTTCCTAAGGCCCACTTGACTTCACATTCCAGGATGTCTGGCTGTAGGTGAGTGATCACACCATCATGATTATCTGGGTCTAGAAGATCTTTTTTGTACAGTTCTTCTGTGTATTCTTGCCACCTCTTCTTTATATCTTCTGCTTCTGTTAGGTCCATACCATTTCTGTCCTTTGTTGAGCCCATCTTTGCATGAAATGTTCCCTTGGTATCTCTAATTTTCTTGAAAAGATCTCTAGTCTTTCCCATTCTATTGTTTTCCTCTATTTCTTTGTGTTGATCACTGAGGAAGGCTTTCTTATCTTTTCTTGCTAATCTTTGGAGCTCTGCGTTCAAATGGATGTATCTTTCCTTTTCTCTTTTGCTTTTCACTTCCCTCCTTTTCACAGCTATTTGTAAGGCCCTTCATACAGCCATTTTGCTTTTTTGTTACATATGCTTGGTATGCATATATATTTACACAGTTTTATTTTTTCAATGAAAAGAGAAAAATAGCAGTTTAGGGGAGGGTTATTTCTGTTACACTTTGTTTCCTAAATTCATCTGATAACACTGCAGTATGGGTATTGTTTCAGTTCAGTTCAGTTGTGTCCGACTCTTTGCGACCCCATGGACTGCAGCATTCCAGGCTTCCCTGTCCATCTCCAACTCCTGGAACTTACTCAGACTCATGTGCATCGAGTTGGTGATGCCATCCAACCATCTCATCTGTCATCCCCTCTCCTCCTGCCTTCAATCTTTCCCAGCATCAGGGTCTTTTCAAATGAATTAGTTCTTCACATCAGGTGGCCATACCATAAAAACTAGATTCAATTTAAATGTTTAGGAGGAAGAAACCTAGACTCATGCTGTAGAGACAACAAAATTCATCTTTCTGTACAAAGTTTACACTGTTTGCCACAATTTTTCAAGTGTCAGATTTTGTAGCAGGAGGCTGGACATAGTGAGAAACGTCTTTGGAATTTTTTAACAATAGTTTATTCTATCTGTTCAGTATTTTTGATAGGTATGCAGCCTTTCTGATAAATAATGGAAGTTAATTAAACATAACACATGCTATATTTATAATACTTTACTGGTAGAGTTTAGGACAATTCTGCTGGCATTGCTTCTTCAAAAAATATTTACAAATTCCATTTTAGGGGACTGTTTGAACATTAAAATCAGACTTCAATACTCCAATTAATGTGTAAGATTATTACAGAAAGTTCTTCTTACTCAAATTAAATATAAAGCATGCAGGGTGGGGGATAAAAATGTCCCAGGCTCTCAGAGGCAATTACATACATTAGTTGCAGTTCTCCTTTAAGAGGGAGAGGGTAGTCTATTTGAATAGCCCTATGTGCTCTTTGATCAGGTTGATGGTTTCCATTTTAGTATAGTTGGCATTTATGAAAAGAATCCTTCACTTGGAAAATCTTTAAAACTGTCAAAACATACAATTTATCATTTTGATCCACTCTTTACTGACTTTTTACATTATGCACAGATTTAATGTAAGGTGACTGGTATTTAAGCACTGAACAGATGTTTTAAGCATAGATATCTATCACATATTCTCGTGAACTGCACACCTAACAGGAGATTGTCATCAGCACCAAACAAATCATTTATAAATAAACAGAGTCTTGAGTAGAGTTTACAAAATTATGTTAAAGTCAATCAAATGCCGAGTCAAGGACTGATTTGGACAGAAATGATCTATAAATTTCATAAGAATTATAAGCATAAGCTCTCCAGAGTGAAACAGCTATTTTGTGTATTATAAGGTAGTCGTGGTGTCACTGATAAAGTGATTTTTCAATGAATTTTCAGGGCATATTAAGAATGGATAATATTTTATAAAATCACAATATACTGTCATAATCTAATATGGATCATAGATCCATTAATCAATCAGATGGTGTGCATGCTCTTTAAAGAACTGCTTGATATGTATCTAATACTACTTGGTCAGCAAAGCCACCTTATGTGCAGAGAAAAACTTAAGTCATAAATTGTATTTACATACATATGTTTTAAATTGTCTTAATTAAAATATTAAGTATCTGATTAGGATTTCCATTTACTGGAAATTGAATGTATTTTTTAAAACAATTCATTATCACCTTTCACAAATTAACATGTAATTCCGAGAACTTAGAAGAATGCAGTGAATATTTTCCCCAGAGGATAAAGGTCTCAAATTCAGTTTCCATAAATAAATTTCCAGAGATATCATTGTTATAGGCTGAATTGTATCCTCCTCCCCAAAATGCTCATGTTCAGGTCCTACCACTTCCACCTCAGAATGTAACTGTGTTGAAGGGCAGGTTCTTTAAACAGGTAATCAAGGTCAAATGAGGTAGTTAGTGTGGGCCCTAAGATAACAGGACTGGTCCCCTAATGGGACACAAACATACGCAGAGAGACCAAGCAAAGACAGAGGAAGAAAACACCATGGACAAGCCAAGAGATGCTTCAGAATAAAAAAATTAAGGATTATGGATTTGGAAGAGCTTTGGAGAATTTTCTTGTTTGATGTCCTCAGTATCCATTCATCTCTCTGATACTATACAGTTTCCTTTAGAGAATTACAACTGCATCTTCCTCACTGTCATTTTCTGGTGACTAGAGCCTTTTCTCCCTGTACTTCAAATATGGGATCTTAATTTGGACAGGTGGATTTCTTTCCATGGACTCTGAATCTTGAGGTGAGTAAAATAAGTAGGGAGTAAGTGGTTTTAATGCATTTATTTTCCCTGAGAAAACCTGAATGAGACTCTCAAATCCCACTACTAGTAAAGTGAAAGCAAAAGAAAGAGCTTCCAAATTGTAAATGCCTGTATTCAAATGATAATTTATATCAATGACATATCTTCTCCATGCCAATCCATGTGGTTACAAAGGACCTTCTTGAAATCTATGATTTTTTTTAAAAGTTTCATACAATTTGCTTAATAAAGGATGTTATTTTGGTTGGCAAGGTTGGTGGCTGACACACCATTTATTTATATATATATACACATATACATATTATTTTTTTAATATTCATTTCCACTATGGTTTATCATATAATTCTCCATGCTCTACAGTAGGAACACGTTGTTTATCCATTCTGCATATAAAAGTTTACATCTGTCAAGCCCAACCTCCCAATCCATCCATCCAAACCGCTCCCCGCTAGGTGACCACCAGTCTGTTCTCTGTATCCCTGATTCTGCTTCTATTTCATAGAGAGGTTCATTTTTGTCATCTTTTAGATTTCCCGCATAAGTGATGTCATATGCATTGCCTTTATTTTGATTTAATTCATTTAGTATGATGATCTCTAGTTGCATTTATTTTCTTATAACTTAGTCCACAGAGCACCTTAGTACCATTCCCCTTACCAGAGACATCACAGGAGCCAAACTAAAGTAAATAGGGTGCAAGAAATCGTGTGAATTTGACCTACTACTGTTAGGGAATGGTTACTATATTCCTTGAACTTAATTGGGGCTAGAAATTATTTTCACTGCATTCCCAGTGTTATCCATACTGTTACAGAATAATCTTTTCCAACCCACACAACTTGTGATTTGTATTATAGTTCAGTGTATGATGATGCAGTTTGGAGCTTGACCTAACAACTCATGGCATTTAACTTATATGAAAACATATTCAGGGTTTCCAGTAACCAGTTTATAAATGAACTTTTGAAAAAATTATAAATATGAAGATGTCTATATTTTACACCTGTCCGAGAAATGAAAATATTTGAGGCAGCAGTTTTTCAATGACAATTTGTTTATTCTGTAAAAATTTTCTGCATTAATATTTTGGGTTGGATAACTTTCCAATTACTAGAAATTTCAAAAGCCGTAATATATGTGATAAAGATACAAGATGCTTATTTATTTTAATTCACTCTTTGCTATTCAATTAACCAAAGACCATCACAAAAAACTTTCCTTAGACCTAATATATAAAACCTTGGGTGACTTAAAGGTCAACTGTAGGGATAATCCTGATGTTTACCACCACTTCTTGTTCAGCCACTGTAAGTATTTAGCAATTAGTAATTAAGTCAAGTAATACAGAAGGAAACTCTGACTTTCATAAAAGTCATATTTCTTTCTAAATTATTCATATGCCCAAGATATACACAAAACATATACAAGTACATGAATCTACCTCTATCAGACACCACTCCAGCTTCAACCACATATTAGTCTCTTTAACACTCAGGAAAGCAGTAGCAATATTTTATCTGACTAAGCGTTCTTTGGAAAAATTTCTGAAATCCTAGCTACAACCTATTCTACTAGTTGAAAACACCTTCAAGTTTTCTCACATATGCAATAAAATAGTCCTTACTGTCATGCTCTTCCACTGTGGAGCCTGGCAGGCTATAGTCCATGGGGTCACAGAATCAGACACAACTGAGTGACTAACACTTTTCCACTGTGAAAAACCTGTCATCTCTTACATTTCTACACCGTATTCATGCAAGTGTTCTGGAAATAACTTCAGCCACTGTTATGAACCATTTTACAACAATGTGATCCAATGGGGAATGGTATAGAAGGAAAGGTTGACTTTACTCCCACTTGAGCTGTATCTCACTCTTGTATAAGTCAGAGAGAAGTGCTGTTTGTGTTCTTACTGCCTTATAGAAATTGTACTGTCTTTGGATTTTTTCAAAAAGCTCTAACAGTTTCTTAGGGTAAGAGGAAATAAGAGCAAAACAAATATGCTAACACACATATATGCATGTATATGTTGCTGGTAAGAATGTAAAATCATACAGCTTTGGAAAGATGATTAGTAGTTTCTTAAATGGCAACCCACTCCAGTACTCTTGCCGGAAAAATCCCATGGGAGGAGCCTGGTAGGCTATAGTCCATGGGATCACAAAGAGTCAGACACGACTGAATGACTTCACTTCGCTTCACTTCACTCTATGACTAAGGATTCCACCCCTAGGTACTTACCCAAGGAAAGTGGGAGGAAATGTGTCTATGAAAATATTTGCAAACAAATACTCACAGAGACCTTATTTATTATATCTAAAACCTGGAAACAGCTGAACTTTCCATTAAATGGGATTAGAAAAAAATAAAATTGAAATCTTCAGATGATTGTTCAGTTCGGTTCAGTCACTCGTCATGTCTGACTCTTTGCGACCCCATGAATTGCAGCATGTCAGGCCTCCCTGTCCATCATCAACTCCCAGAGTTCACTCAAATTCTTGTCCATCGAGTCGGTGATGCCATCCAGCCATCTCATCCTCTGTCATCCCATTCTCCTCCTGCCCCAAATCCCTCCCAGCATCAGAGTCTTTTCCAATGAGTCAACTCTTCTCATGAGGTGGCCAAAGTATTGGAGTTTCAGCTTTAGCATCAGTCCTTCCAAAGAAATCCCAGGGTTGATCTCCTTCAGAATGGACTGGTTGGATCTCCTTGCAGATGACTGTACTCAGAAACAAAAAGAATGCAGATACAGAAAATAACAAGAATGAATATCAACTTGCTATGTTGGGAAGAAGCCAGACACAAAGCAATGCAAAGTGTAAGATTCTATTTATATGAAATTTAAGAACAAGCAGAACTCATCATCTGTAATGATTAATATAACAATGGGATTCTTTTGAAGACTGGGAATGACAAAAACTACGCACAAGCAAGGTTTTGGAGTGAGGAAATGTCCTGTATATTTGGGTGATGACTGTATTGTACAGATTTAAAATTATCATTGAACTCAACACTGAAGATATGTCAAATATATTGCATGAAAATCATACTTTAATCATTACAAAAACACTCTGTTGTAATTCAAGTTAAACTCTCTCCAGTTCCACTCCCTAAAGACCACCATGGATTTCTTTAGGACTAAACTTAGCTTCCCAGGTGGCTCAGAGGTTAAAGCATCTACCCTCAATGTGGGAGACCTGGGTTCTATCCCTGGGTCAGGAAGATCCCCTGGAGAAAGAAATGGCAACCCACTCCAGTATTCTTGCCTGGAGAATCCCATGGACAGAGGAGCCTGGTGGGCTACAGTCCACAGGGTCCCAAAGAGTCGGACACGACTGAATGACTTCACCTTCACCAAACTTAGTCANCCTGGAGAAGGAAATGGCAACCCACTCCAGTATTCTTGCCTGGAGAATCCCATGGACAGAGGAGCCTGGTGGGCTACAGTCCACAGGGTCCCAAAGAGTCAGACACGACTGAATGACTTCACCTTCACCAAACTTAGTCATTTCTAATCATTAGTCTTTTTGACAATCTCCTCAATGTGCACTCATAACTTATTTCTTTAATACTTTAATAATTTTTTGCAGTATAAATTTATTTTAATTGGAGGCTAATTACCTTACTATATTGTATTAGTTTTGCCATACATCAACATGAATCTGCCACGGGTGTACTCGTGTTCCCCATCCTGAACCCCCCTCCCACCTCCCTCCCCATACCTTCCCTCTGGGTTATCCCAGTGCACCAGCCCCGAGCATCCTGTATCATGCATCAAACCTGGACTGGCAATCCATTAATAATTTTTATAAGCTCATAATGGATACCCATAACTCATATGGGACCCTTGGTATTCATTATCCTGTATTTTTCACACATAATGACTACCACCCACTTAATACATATCAATTTAACATAGTCAATAGGCACTGATTCTCTATTTTAAAGAAATATCCCCTGAAGAAGGAAATGGCAACCCGCTTCAGTATTCTTGCTGGAAAATTCCAAGGACAGAGGAGCCTGGCAGGCTACAGTCCATGGCGTGGCAGAGTCAGATATGACTGGGCAACTGAGCATGCACAAATGCACACAGGTAATAAAGACAATAGTAAAAATCATTTATAAGTTAAACATTAAAAATGTATAAAATATGTATCAGATAAGTTCATAGCTCATGTTGCTGTACAGTCTGGCTTCTGTATTCTGCATAGACTAAATTCAAGAATGATTTGGGGATAAGAGCTTTGGGATTCCCCCATTCACCTTATTATAATCCTGTTGCAGGTTATGAATATCTTGTAAACAAATACTAATCACTTCAGATACAAGGCAGAGGTTAGGTTAAATATATAAGCAAAACCATATACCTAGAAAATCTTTCATTAAAATAATTCATTGATATTTCATAAAATGTTAATTATGAAGATTGACATTTAGATTCTGAAAAACATTTAAAAAATCTTGGCTCACTTTCAAATTTTACTAACCCAAAAAGACAGAAAAAAATATTGCAAGAGTTCTCTCAATCAAAATTCTTAAAACATATGCCCTTGTTATAGTTTGTATTGTGATCCCCAAATTCATAAATCGAAGTCTTAACCTCAGATTTCAGGGTGTGATCATATTTGGAAATGAAGTTTTACAGAGATAATAAAGCTAAAACAAAGCAAACAGAGTAGAACTTAATTCAATATGATGGGTGTCATTATTAACATGGGAAATTTGGAGATAGAAATGCCTACAGAAAAGGGGTCATATGAATATGAAGCCAACCATGCAAATAAGCCAAGGAGAGAGGTTTGAATTATAACCTTACCTCACAGCACACAGAAGAAGCCAACCCTGCCAATAGCTTGATTTCAGTCTTCTAGCCTCCAGAACACTGGAACTATAAATTTCCATTGCTTAAGCTACCTAGCTTTTTGGTATTTTGTTAATGGCAGCCCTTTATTTAATGATAATGTCTTACGTATTCCTCTGTAGCAGACTTTATTTGAAATCCAAATATAAGAAGCTCTAATCCATTGGTTAAAGTTCAGTTCAAGATATCCATATTATTTGCCAGAGCTACTGTAACACAGCCTGGGCAGGTTAAACAACAACAAAAAATTCCCCTCTGTCCAAAAACCTCAAAGTCCAAGACCAAGGGGTCAGCAGGTTCGATTTTTTCATGAGGTCTCTTTGGCTTGCTGACAGCTGCCTTCTTGTTGAGTTCTCGTGGGCTTTCCTCTACACGCATGCATCCAGGTGTCTCCTCTATTACTTTTTTGTTTGTTCAACTTCTTTCTTTTATCTTTTAAATATAAATTTATTTATTTTAATTGGAGGTTAATTACTTTACAATATTGTATTGGTTTTGCCATACATCAACATGAATCTGCCACAGGTATACACGTGTTCCCCATCCTGAACACCTCCCTCCCTCCTCCCTCCCCATCCATTCTATTAAATTGGGGCCCCATGCTTACGATTTCACTTTAACTTTTATTACCCTGTTAAAGGCCCTATTGCCAGATATAGTCACCTTGGGGATGAATGCTTCAGCCTATGAGTTTTGGAGGCACACAATTTAATCCATAATATTACCTGAGGCAGATTCCACTAAGAAAATATTCATAATTATTGAAGATTACAGAAAAGACCCTGATGCTTGGCAAGACTGAAGGTAAAAGGCAAAGGGGCAGCAGAGGATGAGATGGTTAGCATCACTGACTCAAATGGGAGATAGTGGAGGATAGAAGAGCCTGGCATGCTACAGTCCACGAATTTACAGTCAGACATGACAGTGACAGAACAACAATATTTGAACCACCAATTAGTCCAATTCATCTCTCACTTTGAGATGGTTTCTTAGAGAATCCTAATCCTATTTTCTGCTATGTCCAAAAAGTATCTTTTCAATAGTCATGAGGGTAGTTTCTCTGTTTTGTTTCTTCTGTTATTTAAACTTATAAATGGCTATAGAAAAACAAGTTTTTTCTAGCATAAATGCATAATAGTTCAACTCAAATTTTGTTTGAAATGTAAACAAATGGTACTACATATTGACGTTAGAAAAGATAATTATAAGACAGTAGTGCCCAAAGAGAATAACAGAACCAATGTAAAATATGTATCAGGAAAGAAAATGTTATGAGATGTTCTGCATAATAAGACTTATTTAAAATGACAAATACACACACTTGCTGCATGCCCCAGTCACTCTGTCTTGTCTGACTCTTTGTGACCCCATGCACTGTAGCCTACCATATGTAAAACAGAAAGCTAGCTGGAAGCAGCTGTGTAGCACAGAAAAATTAGATTGGTGCTCTGTGATGAACTAGAGGGCTGGGGTGGCGGGGTGCTGGAGGAAGGCTCAAGAAGGAGGGGATATATGTATACTTATAGCTGATTCACACTGTTTCACAACAGAAACCAACAAAACATTGTAAAGCAATTATTCTCCAACTAAAATTAAATAAAAAGTTAATTTAAAAAAGAACCTCTTATCAGGAGTTCCTGGTGCTCCAGTGGCTAAGACTACTCACTCCCAATGCAGTGGGTCTAGGTTCTAATCCTGGTCAAGGAACTAGATACTACATGCTGCAACTAAGATTTGGCATAGCCAAACAAACAAACAAAAAACACTTTATCAGAAGTGTTACCTAAGCTACTTCAGAAATGTCTTCTTCATGCACAATAAATTCATGGAAATCATCAGAAACACAAAATAAAATGACAAGATCCAATGACTTTATACTTCAATTCATTCCGCTCACCACACCCTTTTATGTTATCTAATTCACTTTCAAGCCCACATATCCTACACAGCAACCACATCCACCAAGAAATACCCTCACACAGAAATGTTGATAACATTTTATTCATAAATTAAAAATAATATACTGCTAACAAAATCTCAAACAAAATTGAGTCATGTGGTATTTGCATCCTGTGGGAAGAAAGGCTTTTTTCTGTATTGCATTTTTCCTTTCTATGTATTTCTTTAAATATAACTCCATTAATCAATATTCTCAATACGTTGCACATTTTTCAAATTAAAATAATTTCAAGAAATATGAAATAAAATTTAGACATCTTTCCATTTTCTAATCCACTCACCCAAATTAGAGTTAATATTCCTGTATGTATCCATCCAAAATATTTTCCACAGCACACAAACACATATATTCAGGTACTCTTATTGTACTCTTCTAGCCTTAATCCATTTGGTGGTTATGAAGCAGACATATTTTTCTTCAGCGACGCCATATATATTTACTGATTACATTAGTGCCTAATATCCCCAGACCACTTATTGAGTATAATAGCTCTTCGAGTTTTATATCACAGTTGTGTAATCCAAAAGATTTGTGGCCCTGCAAACTTTAAACTGCACTATAGGAAGAACAGGATACTTGGGGATTGTTTGCTTTTAAAGAAAAGAGAAATGTTTATGTAGATTATGGAATTACAAATATTGAAACATTTTACATATTTAGCTGCTCTTTGTTTGGTTAGCTTGCATAGTTTGAATCACAAAGAGTGTTTTAACGTGTAGCACCTGTCTCTTATACACATCTAGATGTGTATAAGAGACAGGGTTGGATCGTCTTGCAGTCCAAGGGACTCTCAAGAGTCTTCTCCAACACCGCAGTTCAAAAGCATCAATTCTTCAGCGCTCAGCTTTCTTTATAGTCCAGCTCTCACATCCATACATGACCACTGGAAAAACCATAGCCTTGACTAGATGGACCTTTGTTGACAAAGTAATGTCTGCTTTTTAATATGCTCCCTAGGTTGGTCATAACTTTCCTTCCAAGGAGTAAGCGTCTTCTAATTTCATGGCTGCAATCACCATCTGCAGTGATTTTGGGGCCCAGAAAAAGAAAGTCAGCCACTGTTTCCCCATCTATTTGCCATGAAGTGATGGGACCAGATGCCCTGATCTTAGTTTTCTGAATGTTGACCTTTAAGCCAACTTTTTCACTCTCCTCTTTCACTTTCATCAAGAGGCTCTTTAGTTCTTCTTCACTTTCTGCCATAAGGGTGGTGTCATCTGCATATCTGAGGTTACTGATATTTCTTCCAGCAATCTTGATTCCAGCTTGTGTTTTCTCCAGCCCAGCATTTCTCATGATGTACTCTGCATATAAGTTAAATAAGCAGGGTGACAATATACAGCCATGACATACTCCTTTTCCTATTTGGAACCAGTCTGTTGTTCCATGTCCAGTTCAAACTGCTGCTTCCTGACCTGCATCCAGGTTTCTCAAGAGGCAGGTTAGGTGGTCTGGTATGCCCATCTCTTTCAGAATCTTCAACAGTTTATTGTGATTCACACAGTCAAAGGCTTTGGCATAGTCAATAAAGCAGAAATAGATGTTTTTCTGGAACTCTCTTGCTTTTTCCATGATCCAGCGGATCTTGGCAATTTGATCTCTGGTTCCTCTGCCTTTTCTAAAACCAGCTTGAACATCTGGAAGTTCACGGCACATGAGCGCGACTGAGAGGAGCCACCCTGCGACCGAGGGCAGGGGCGGTGGCCGAAAGCAGCTACCCCGAGTCAGAGGTAAGGAGCAGCGGCTGCGCTTTGCTGGAGCAGCCGTGAAGAGAGACTCCACGTCCAAGGTAAGAGAAGCCCAAGTAAGATGGTAGGCACCGAGAGAGGGGATCAGAGGCCAGAGAGACTGAAACTACAGTCACAGAGAGCTAGCCAATCTGATCACCCGGACCACAGCCTTGTCTAACTCAATGGAATATTACTTGGCTCTCAAAAAGAATGCATTTGAATCAGTTCTAATGGGGTGGATGAAACTGGAGCCTATTATACAGAGTGAAGTAGGTAAGAAAGAAAAACACTGATACAGTATATTAACACATATGTATGGAATTTTGAAAGATGGTAACAATGACTATATACGACACAGAAAAAGAGACACAGATGTAAAGAACAGACTTTTGGACTCTGTTGGAGAAGGCGAGGGTGGGATGATCTGAGAGAATAGCACTGAAACATGTATATTATCATATGTGAAACAGATTGCCAGTCCAGGTTTGATGCATGAGACAGGGTACTCAGGGCTGGTGCACTGGGATGACCCTGAGGGATGGGATGGGGAGGGAGGTGGGAGGGAGAGTCAGGATGGGGAACACATGTACACCCATGGCTGATTCATGTGACTGTATGGCAAAAACCAACACAATATTGTAATTAGCCTCCAAATAAAATAAATTAAAAAAAAAAAAAAGATGCAGCAGCCAGAGGAGCTTAAGAAAGACAAATATTTTGGAGGGGAGGTTTGGCTAAGGCATTACACAGATCTTAGTTCCAGTTTCTCCAGTGCCATGTGAACCTACATGTTCTTGGGCAAATAACAAGTGTTTCTTACTCTCAATTTGCTTCTTTGAAATCTCAAGAAGAAAATTTATTGTACATAATTCCAGGAGGACTGGAGGGAATGAGGGAGTTTTGTTAAATATCTGGCATTTTTCCTATTAGTTTCTGTCACTGACATCTGTCATACTGTCCTTCCAACGTTTCCTTTCCTCCTGTTCTCCTATAACTTCTCTTGGAATTATTCCCTATGATGCTAGGGGGCTGACTTTGTTTCCCTTCAGACATAGAAGTACGTGACTGAACCAGATCAGAATACCCCACCCCCCTGGCCAGGGTGACCATTCAAGGCTATGGACACAGTCCGCGCCATCCCCTGCCACTTACTTGCTGGAATCTTGAAACATGTATAGGAGGTGGTACGTGATTTGGGACCGCTGGCCTGGCAGCCATCTTACCTGCCCTTGTCCAAGAGCTAGTGTAGCCACACGAGCTGGTTATGCTGTTTGGGTAGGAGTCATTGGGAATAAAGCTAAGCAGAAACAAGCAGAACCTGGAAACGGAATGATGGAGCTTTGGGCATAATCTCTGGGTCTCTGGATCCAAACAAGTCTGAAGCTAAGTGTACCTTGGCTGTTTTTATTTACAGCTGCTGAGTCCTCCCTTTAATCGGGTTGGAGTAGTTGGGATTTCTTGCTCCTGTAGTAGGAGGAGTCCATTACAATTCCCTTCTGTGCTCTGGCATTCCTTTTCACAAATTAGAGAGGGCCTTGCATCTCCCTCTCTCTCAGTATAATTTTTTCTTTGAATCCTTACTATTTAGAAATGTTGCAAAAATTATACAAAAGAAAATAAAAACCACCCTATTGTTTGGTTGTTATCTTTCTTGCCTCTTTTCTACACAAAGTTTATTCACTTTCATTCAATTTCAAATTCTGCCTTTGTAGCCTATATCATAGGATTGCAAAATTAGTACATATCCACTGTAGAAAATTTAGAAAATAGAAGAAAGTTAAGAAGAGAAATTAATGTTTAATGCATAGATTAATCATTATTAATATTTTTATTTCTTTCTCCCTTCCTTTCTCCCTCTCTCCCTCTTTCTTTCCTTTTTAATTTCAATATCAGGGTTACATGGTAGGTGGTATTTTAGAAAAAAGTATATTCTCTCTTGTTAAACACTTCTGTAAGGCATTTTAATGGTTTCCATCATACCGATGTACCAAAATTTAATTGATTAAATAATTTCTTAAATTTATTAATTGGACATTTCATTTTTAAATTTTTCATTATTTTAAATCATAATATGATAAATATCCTTGTTTATAAATTTTTGTGCAAAAGGATTTCCATTTCAAATACTCCTAAAGGCAGAATTTCTAGCTCAATGCTCAGAAGTCAATTTAAAAATGTTATTAAACTGCTTTCCAGAAAATTTGTAGTAATTTCCACTCCTACCAATAGCTTATGCTATAGCTTGATAAACACCCCTTTGGTAGCTGCACAGAATTTCCTAGCTATGGAATGACTTTAGCTATTCATTTTCCTATTATAGGATATTTGGTTGTTTCCAATTTTTTTGCTACAGATAATCATAAAAAGGAAAGATGTCTGTACATAAATCTTTGCATCCATTTTAGATCATTTCCTTAGGTGATTTTAAGAATTACATTTTTATCAAAGGGTGTAATTATTTTCAAAGTCATTGATACTGATACTGTCAAATTTTTTCAGAATAATTATATTAATTTGTAATTCTACCAATTACAAACTGTAATTGTAATTGTATGAGAAGGGCTTCCAACTTCACTAACATTATATATTAGTACTTTCAAAATAAAGCAAAACAACACAACAATAAAATATAAAAAAAAATTTGCTAATTTGAAACAGGTTACAGCCTTATCTTAATCTCTTTGACTAAAAATGAAGTTTAGTATTTTTCATATATTTCTACTTTCATTTGGTTGCAAATTACCTATTTATGTCTCTTTCCCATTTTACCTTTGTCTTAGTGTTTTCATACATGTTTTTACACAAATTATTTATAGATTAAGGTTATTGACCTATTACCTCACATATGAATATCAGTCATTTCCATTTCATGAATTATTTCTATTATGTTTTGTACACACTCTTCTACATTAGGACATTGAACTTTCCCTGACAGTTATGGGCTTCCATGGTTGCTCAGATGGTAAAGAATTCACCTGCCTTGCAGAAGACCTGGGTTTGATCCCTGGGTCAGGAAGATCCCGTGGAGGAGGGAATGGCCACCTACTCCAGTATGCTTGCCTAGAGAATTCCATGAACAGACACTACAGTCATTGGGGTCGCAAAGAGTAGGACAGACTGAGTGGGTAACACTTTCACTTTCTGACAGTTATACCATCTGCATAACATGCCCTGTTTCTACATGGGGACGCAGCATAGAGCACTGCTGAAGTTCTGGGCCACCTTAAGCTGGGAAAGTGCAAGTATTCTCCAGTATTCTCAGGGTTCCCTTGTGGCTCAGATGGTAAAGAATCTCCCTGCAATGTGGGAGACCTGGGTTCAATCCCTGGCTTGGGAAGATCCCCTGGAGAAGGGAAAGGCTACCCACTCCAGTATTCTGGCCTAGAGAATTCCATGGACTGTATAGTCCATGGGGTAGCAAAGAGTCAGACATGACTGGGCAACTTTCACTTTCACTTTATACTAGGAAAATGGCATCTACCTCTTAGGACTGTTGTGAGGATTGAATGATAATACCTCAGGTATACAGTTTTCCATGGCTTAACTATTGAAAGGCATCTTATGTTGAAGAATAGCCTTAACTGTATATTTTCCTTGATTATCATTTAACCTGTCATTTTAATGACATTTTTTGATATGCAGAAATTTAAAATATCATTATTGTCCAATATAGCTTTTTTCTATTATGAACCTTCATTTTTATACTTTGTAAAACTTATCCCTCTCACAGATTATTTAAAATTCCTCCAGGTACTTACTCAAAAGGAAAGAAAATAGATATCCATGTAAAGGTTTTTCCATGAATGTTCATAATGGCTTTATTTGTAATAATCAGAAACTGGATAAATAAAGCAGAAACAGACTCACAGATACAGAGAACAAACTAGAGGTTATCAGTGGGGAGAGGCACAGGGGAGGGGCATTACAGGGGTCGAGGATCAAGAGGTAAAAACTACTATGTGTAAGATAAATGAGATATAAGGACATCTTATACAGCACAAGGAGTACAGCCAGTATTTTATAACTTTATGTGGAGTATAATCTCCTATATAGAAACATTGACTCACTATTGTTTTGTACCTGTGAAACTAATACTGTAAATCAACTATACTTAAAAAAAATCTGGAAACAACCCCAATATCCATAACAGACTAATGGATAAACAATAAATAAAGAAAGCAATGAAAATGAACACCTTATTGGTACATTCAACACCATGGTTGAACCTGAAAATAAAATAGAAACACTGACTCACTATTGTTTTGTACCTGTGAAACTAATACTGTAAATCAACTATACTTAAAAAAAATCTGGAAACAACCCCAATATCCATAACAGACTAATGGATAAACAATAAATAAAGAAAGCAATGAAAATGAACACCTTATTGGTACATTCAACACCATGGTTGAACCTGAAAATAATTATGGTGAGTGAAGGAAAACAGAAAATAGTACGCACTGTATGATTCCATATATAAAACTCTAAAAAATGCAAACTAATCTCTAATGACCAAAAGCAGATTTGCAGTTGCTTAAAAATGAGAGAGGGCTGGAAGGGTGGCATTACCAAGAGGTTATGAATAGATTGTTGGGAATGATAAAAATGTTACATCTTGATTTCTAGAGATGGTTTAAAAGATATAAACATTATTTCAAAACTTAATTTGTACCCTTTGAACAGTGTAGTTTATTATCAATTTTATTTCAATAAAGCTCTCTTTAATTATCTATAATATTTTCCTCTAATTTTTATAATTTGATTTATTATAATTATTTAAATCTAATCTAGTTGGAATTTATTTTGCAGAATAAATGAAGACCTTTTCCTTCTCCATAAGGTTTACTGCATAATAATCATCATGTCCCCTATTGCCTGTCTCTTATACACATCTAGATGTGTATAAGAGACAGTGTGTAAGCTGCCTACTATAAAACCAAGGGGAAATATCTTAAAATGTTTTTCCTGGATAGATATATTCATATTAATTATGGCTTACATATAATTTATTTTAAAAAATTCTCCTATAGTTTTCAGAAATGAAGTCTCTGACACCTGGAAACAAATGATAAATACTGTACAGGGTAGTAAGTGCTGTGTGCAAATGCTCATTAGGGAAAGTAACATTGTAGAATTTAACATGGCTTTGCTCCCTTGTAATTATAAATTTTATCAGTGTTAACAGCCAACCTGAAGGTACAAAACTATAACACTACACCATTAGAGTTTATGAGCCCTGCCCATGTGCAGGGCACTGATCCAGACTTTCCAATTCCACAGCACAGATGTCCCCTAGATAGATTTGCTATGCAGTTACATTCTCTATATGGAACACTATTTTCCTACTGATTTCAATTTTTAAATGAGAAATCAATTCAAGAAGTAGTAAGGTCATAGGAAGTAGCTTTGGGGAGTAGAACTGGGTGAGGACCCTGTATGATATAATAAAATGAGGCAGAGATGAAGCTGAGAAAGTGACTAGCTTGTCATGCACTGATTTAGAGCCTTTTGTGACTAGAATGCTTTAAAAGTTAGAACTAAGAGGAACCAGGCCCACCGGCTGGCAAATGGAATGTGAGAGTGTGTGCATCAACATGAGGCAAGACAATGAAGCAATGCAATGAATTTTTAAGAGCTATGATAATTAATAATAATAATAATAATTTAAGCACTATTTGCAATAGCTAAGACATGGAGGCAACCTAACTATCCATCAACAGAAGACTGGATTAAGAAGGTGTGGTATATTTATATAATGGAATATTACTCAGCCATCAAAAATGAAACAATGCCATTTGCAGCAACATGGATAGACCTAGAGATTATCATATGAAGTAATTCGGACACAGAAACAGAAATATCATGATGTCACTTCTATGTGGAATCTTAAAAAATGATACAAATGAACTTACAAAACAGAAACAGACACATAGACTTATGAAATAAACTCATGGCTACCAAAGGGGAAAGGCAGAGTCAGAGGGGGGGAGAGAAATTAGGGGTCTGAGGTTAACAAGTGCACACTACTATATATATATAAAATAGATAATCAGCAAGGGCTTACTGTGTGGCATGGGAACTCTACTCAATATTCTATAATAATCTATATGGGAAACGAAGCTGAAAAAAAGTAGGCACCTGTATATGCATAACTGAATCACGTGGCTGTACACCTGAAACTAACAGAATATTGTAAATCAGTTGTACTCCATAATAAAATTAGAAAGAAGAAAAAACCAAAAAACAATAAACAGCAAGAATATTCGACTTCCTTATAAAGCCTCTATGTTCTTAGTGTATGATGTGTGTGTGCGCATGTGCTAGTTGCTTAGTCCTGTCCGACTCTTTGTGACCCCGTGGACTGCAGCCCGCCTGGCTCCTCTGTCCATGGGATTTTCCAGGAAAGAATACTGGAGTGGGTTGCCATTTCCTTCTCCAGAATATCTTTCTGACCCAGGGATCAAATCCATGTGTCTTGCACTGGAGTCTTTACTGCTGTGTGGAGTCTTTACTGCTTCACTATCTGGGAAGCCTTAGTGTATACCTGGAAAGTTAGTGTATGTAACCCCGATTCTCAGAATACATGGAGTGGAGGTTACCCACTCCAGTATTCTTGGGCTTCCCTGGTGGCTCAGCTGATAGAGAATCCACCTGCAGTGTGGGAGAACTGGGCTCGATCCCTGAGTTGGGGAGATTCCCTGGAGGAGGGCATGGCAACCCACTCTGGTATTCTTGTTTGGAGAACCCCATGGACAGAGGACCCTGGTGGGCTACAGTCCATAGGGTTGCAGAGCTGAACATGACTTAGCGACTGAACAACGTGTATATTATACACATGTCCAGCTCTTTGCAATCTCATGGACTGTATGTAGCCCGCCAGGCTCCTCTGTCCATGGGATTTTCTAGGCAAGAATAGTGGAGTGGGTTGCCATTTCCTCCTCCAGAGGATCTTCTCAACCTAGGGATGAAACCCATGTCTCTTGTGTCTCCTGCACTGGCAGGTGGGTTCTTTACCACTAGTGCCAAAGGACACATACATATGAAAAAATTATTTATTATTATCTGAAGTGCAAATTTAACTGCATATCTTTATCTGGTAATCCTACTAACATAGCACTTTAATCTCAGAACATATTTAGTGGGTGATTTAATTTTCTTTGCTTTGGATTGTAGAAGAGTCGTTTCCCTAGCTTGCTGATTTTTATTTTTGCCATGGACTCCTTTCTTCAAATTAATTCCTTAGCTGGAGCCAAGCATTTAAAATAGATCATCAGGAAGTTTCGCTGACAGAGGAAGGGGGGCAGACCCCAGCCCACTCAGGCTCCATCCCGTGTTACTGCTTGAAATGTTTAGGCCAGACTCATTTCCAAATGAGAAAAGGAGGCTGCAGAGAAGGGGAACTGTAAATCCAGTGTCTTTGCTTTGCAATGTGCTGTCACTGCAGATAGAGGCAACTTTGCAGCAGAGGAATGAGTTATGTTCCTCAACTTAATTTACAAGCTTCATTACAGCACAGAGCCCATTTTCCTGTTCAGAAAATGCTGTAACATTAAAGTGAGATTATTAGGTGATCCTACAAGGTAGCTAAAAAGCAAATCATCTGCCATGGAAAAATATCAGGGAAAAAACTCAACTATTTCACATAAATTATGGCTAAGATAGTTTTTCCCGGACTAGTTTGCAAATGTAATGAACATGGTTTGTATGAATGAGGCAAAAATGGAGGTAGAGAAACAAATATTTTATTGTCTTTTTTTCATCTTCAGGGAGGCTAATAAAGCCAATAACAATGGGCAGGAGAGCAGAGCTGTGGGGAGAGCAGAGAATGCAGAGAAACAAGGAATGAATGAAGAAGTGGAGCCTCTGCTGATCACTTCCAAACTCTCAGAGAGCTCATGACACTCAGAATATCTCACGTGCCTTCTCTGTCACCTGCTCCATCACTGCCAATAATGTCACTAACTTTAAAGAAAGAGTCCTCTGCATTTATCATCTCCCCAGGCCTTCCTGATAGCTCAGTTGGTAAAGAATCTTCCTTCAATGCGGGAGACCTGGGTTGATCCCTGAGCTGGGACAATCCTCTGGAGAAGGGAAAAGCTACCCACGCCAATATTCTGGCCTGGAGAATTGCAGGACTGTATAGTCCACGGGGTTGCAAAGACTATGGACGTGACTGAACAACTTTCACTCACTCACTCACTACCATCTCCCCAGGTATTCATTCATGTATTTGTGAATGCAGTGAAGAGCTAACTGTGAGCCAGGC
>SJYX01015615.1:53178-108046 GCA_006410675.1 Oreotragus oreotragus
CACTGTTTCCGCATCTATTTCCCATGAAGTGATGGGACCAGATGCCATGATCTTCGTTTTCTGAATGTTGAGCTTTAGGCCAACTTTTTCACTCTCCACTTTTCACTTTCATCAAGAGGCTTTTTAGTTCCTAGATACTCATCCTCTTTTCTTTCATGTGTGCTGCAAATATTGATTCTAGTTTTCTTTTTATCTTTTAATTTTGTTTATAGCATTTTCCAGAAGTAATAAGTTTCTATACAACCATTTCTTTATGATTTCTGCCTTTGAAGGCATATTGTTCTATCTCAAGTTCTGTATTTTCTTTCTCTTCTTTGATGCATCCATGTTTTATACTGGAATCATCAATTTATCTGCTATTTTTTTTTTTTCATATGAGGGTACGTAGAAGAAAGTGCTTCTTCAGAGCACAACTTTTCCCCAAACAAACTCAAATTAGTAAGTTTTAGATGTAAAATACCATTATTATTTAAATAAAAAATTTAAAAATTAAAAATATAAAAATGATGTCAATAGTGAACATTTTATCATGTAAATGCCAGGTAGAGGGGAATTCTATAACAATAATATCACTCTAAAATGTATCAAAGTAATATTATCATGAAAGTGAAACTAGCTGATTGTACCTATTTATATACCAAAAATGTAACAAATTGTTCATTCCTAGCAATACATTTACTCTTTTCCTATCAGATACTGGCCCACACACTGTATAATTTTTGGGGAGTTTAATCATTACTGATGAAAACATCTATTGATTGTTGAACAAAGTCAACATCCTTTATAATAAGCTCTGAGAAGACCATAACAAGCACATTTATTGTTAGTGATTTGTAAATGCTATTAATGGAATTAATGAAAGTTGGGAGGAAATATCTGAAAATCATACCACTTACTAGAAATTTTCCATTTCTTTCTAAAAACATTGGCCTTTGACTACATAGCTCAGAGCTTTCTAATGAAGTCTGTCTTTCTCTCTGAATTAATCATTATTGCCATTATAATCACTATCATTATGATGATTGTGATACCATTACTTTTTTTCATTTTAAATATTTAAGAATAGTTTAAAAGTATAATTCTTTTCATACCAAAAAATTACATGGTTGTCAATTATAAAAACCACTTTGATGAAGTCACAGGTTTAAAAATAGCAACTCCTAAAAGTGGAATATCTAGCTGACATTGAATCATCATTCATTGGCTTTATCTTCATCTATTTCAGAGATTTTGTTTTAGGGACCAAAAATTATCATTACTTTTATTGAAGAGGATGTAACAGTCAATATGATTCTTCTTTATCATGACTCTGATGAACATCTATCTCTTTAATAGAGGTAAATGTTTGTAGATAATTAGCTATACATCTGAGAGGCCAGGGAACTCTAGAAATGAGAGGTTAAATGTGAAGATGCTCCCAATCATTCAAAATTAACAGTAAAGCATGATTTAAACATGGGTTGAAAATGATCAAAACATGTGCAAAATTTCCAACTTAAAGCAAGAACATCAAAAAGTCCTTTTGCTCCTTAAGAATATGAGTATTCCCTACAGCCATTATGAAAAACAGCATGGAGGCGTCTATAAAAACAGAAAATAGAGCTACCATATGATCCAGCAGTCCCTCTTCTGAGAATATACCCCAAAGGAAGTAAACCAGTAATAGAAAAGATATCTGTGTTGCCATGTTCACTGTAGCATTATTCGTGATAAACAAGACATGGAAACAAATGTATGTCAACAGATGACTGGAAAATGAAATTGTGATGTACACATAAAAGGAGTACTATTCAGCCTTACAAAGGAGTAAAGTCCTGACATTTGCAACAAAAGAGATGAATGCAGAAGATGTTACGCTAATGAAATAAGCCAGACACAGAAGGAAAACTACTGAATAATGTGGACTCTAAACAAGGTAAATACATGGAAACAGACATTAGAATGGTGGCTGCCAATCACTGTTGGGTGGGGGAACCAGGAGATGTTAGTCAAAGTGTACAAAGTTGTGCGTATATAGGATGAACTAGTCTAGAAGGCCTGGTGAGTAGAGTTAATAATTCCCTATATCGTGTGACACAAATTTGCTAGGAGAGTAGATTTCAGGAACTCGCATCACACACACAAAATGGTAACTATTTGAGCAGAAGATATGTTAATTAGCTTGACTGTAGTAATCATTTATTACATACATGTATATCAAGTCATCATGTTGTATACCTTAAATATATACAATTCTTATTAGGCATTTAAAATAAGTTTCCATCTTATGGATCTCTGTTACAATAACTTTAAAAATGGACATGTACACATGGCTTAGTGCTAAGTGTATAAAAATCACCAAAAAATGGGTACATTTTTACACACTTCTAGCTCTAATGTATAAGCTAGCTGATATCTTAGCCCAAAACAGGAAGAACTGAAATATATCCAATTAGAGGAATTTGTTTTCATCTCAATTAACAGAAAGAAACTATTCATGCCTTACCATGGACTTGAAACATGGAATAGTGGAATGATAGTACTTTTTGCTAATTTACCTCATCCACACTATACTGTCTCTCTTCATTTTGATATAAAGGTTTAACTTATACTGAAGGAAAGAAGAAAGCTTGATTAAGAGATCATTCACACTTTTATCTTCATCTTTTGTCTGTTTTTCTTTTCTTATGTTTTCTCTCTCTCTCTCTCCGTCTATCTCAGATATTGCCAGTATTGAGAATTTCACACTTTAAAATATTTTACCAGGTACCATCTTTCACCAACTCTTGGTAATTTCCTATTTTTAAGTAATAACAACTGAGGCTTGTGAAAATATTTTGGAGGACATGCTCATAGCTTGTTTTGTATTCAAAGCAACCAACGGAAAAAGGAAAGAAAGAATTCGGATTCAAGTTTGGACATTGTACAAGTGTTACAAATGTGCTATTATAATGCTTTTGATATTTGTTATCATGGAAATAGTTCCCCTTATTTGCAATCATGGCAAAAAAATTGTTTTGAATAATTATAACTTCTTGCTCAAATTTAGAAGATGGCCTGAGTGGATGAAAACTAGAGAGACTTAGAAAATAGCAATGAAAATCACAGAATATAAATGAATTTTAAAAAATCTAAGTGTTCCTTTTTAAAGAAAGGGTGGTATAAGAGTAACTTTGGCATAATTTATTGACTTTTATCCCAATCAGTACCAATTAGTGGCAATCAATTGCTTCTAGCTACAAAAGTATTTTTAAAAATACTTTTCCTATATGAAAACACTCCAGTGAATTTCCCTGAGTAATATTGGGTTCTGCTAGTTTTAGCAGGATTTTGTCTCTGAAGCTGCCAAGACAACTTTGTTCTAAGAGGAGACAAGTTGGCTAGGTTAGCCCTTAACTAAAAAATGAAAGTAAATCCTAATGTCTTATGAGAAAGCTAAGCATCAAACAGCTGCAGAAACAAGAAATCAAAACAAATCATAAATTTTCTTCTTTAACTTGCTCTGCACATATCCAAGCCTCCCTCTTTGAGGCAAGCTGCTTGGATGATACGTAAACAACGCAAGGAGGAGGCGCCCATGCTCTGGGAATTGATGCTTCACGGAGCCACACTGAAGTGTTTACATTCTGCGCTTACCAGCCTCTAAATAAAAGAGTTCATTTTCTACTCCCTGTAATATATTTACTTCTATTTTTAAATCCTCTAAGATGCATATGACCACCGTGTCTGAAAGAATAGAATATTAACGGATATAAAATATGTTGTAAAAATTATAGATAAAACCGAACTCTTCATGATGAATGAGGCTGGTAGAAATAGGAAGAAAGAGGGATAGAAGCCCAGACAGAATAAACACAGTGAATAACAGGCTGGAGAACTTGGTCCTAGGGCTCCATTAGTATAAGAGACAAGCAGCTCTGGGCTAATGCCACTAATAAGGTGTCCACTAAGAAAAGTGGACCATTTTCAAAGAAGGAAACACTTTACTCTGTTTTACATTGATCTGAAGACGTTAATTGCATTCTTATTACTTCCTTTCTAGTTTTCTTTCTTTTACTTGCACACACATGCTCACTCACACTACCAAAGAACTATAAAAATTCACAACGTTCCAAACTTTCAAATTAAAAACAGATGCAACCGGAGGTGGGGGGAGTTGGGGTAGGGGAGACAGGAGAAATTTGCCCTGTGTCCATGTAGGGGTGGGGATGGGGGGGACAGTGAAATTCCACCCGGCAAGTAAGTTAAGAGGTCAGTTTCATAGATTCAATTAAACCTTACCTGGTTTTGTAGTTAAATGCAGCAGCATGCCCCTAATTCTTCCTCTAAAGTATTACATATGCTGAAAGCTATAGTATTTGACCTTACACAGTTCCACAGAAGAAACTCCTAAGTAACCTTCAACTTCAATAAAACGCTGTGTTCATTCTTCCCCTTGTGCTCAACACACAGCAATCTAATACACCTCATCATGTGGTCCGTTACCATGGCAGCGATGAATCCAGCTGCTGAAATACAAAAGACTGACAAAAAGTTGCTCTTTCCCCCTCCACCCACCCTGACAAAGTCAGATCTTTTTTTTTCTGTATGACAAGTCTAATTTGAATATCTTTCTGTTGCTGACTCAACTTCGCGGACAAGGAAAAAAGAAATAGAAAAACGAGTAAAAAGATGCAAGAAAAAAAGGGCTTCCAGAAAATGTAAACCAACTAATGAAATACCTATATGCATTTTTAAGATGCTGTTAATCCCTTGAAAGACTGATGATTATCTACTACTTCTGCCAACCAAATACTTTGAAATGTCAGTTACTAACTCAGATTTTTTTTCTGTATGACAAGTCTAATTTGAATATCTTTCTGTTGCTGACTCAACTTCGCGGACAAGGAAAAAAGAAATAGAAAAACGAGTAAAAAGATGCAAGAAAAAAAGGGCTTCCAGAAAATGTAAACCAACTAATGAAATACCTATATGCATTTTTAAGATGCTGTTAATCCCTTGAAAGACTGATGATTATCTACTACTTCTGCCAACCAAATACTTTGAAATGTCAGTTACTAACTCAGTAGGAAATGCAGCATTAATCTCACAGCATCTTTTAAAATATTTTTTAAAATACATGAAATGATTCAGTAAGTACAGATGCTGAGAAACACTGCATTAGTCTACGAAGGGCTAGTCTCAAAGTATTTTCCTAGGGGAAACTCCTAATTACAGCTCAGAGGTGGGAGGTAACATTCTTCATTTTCTTTTCATCAAGACCCTGTGTCTATCCGTTATTTAAACAGATTAGATTTCAGTTCTATTTTAAATGCTTATAGATTTGGATCTAGGGTGGTGGAGCCTACTAGAATTACACAAACCGTATCTGGGGGCTCTATATTAAGATTAAGATATGGGGTTGGCACAATATCAACTCTGAGCAATCCAGGGATCTCCCTCCCCCAAACCGATGGTTACATAATTAAGATTGAAGGAATCACCTTCGTTTTCTTCCCAGTACTTTAAGGAAGGCTGACGGGAGAAGCCCTGAGTGACTGGGGCTTCACCTCATTTCAGCTGCGGTTCCTCCCTCCCCACCACAGGGCTCTGAGCTCCAGCCAGCGACTGCTTTGTCCCTCAGGCCTTGCATTGCCACCCTGCTGCTTCCACGGCCTTGCTTACTGCCCATATTTAGCTCATATTTCATAATACGGTGTTTACATATCTAAGTTCTCTTTTTAGATATGGACTCTCCTAGGAAAGGGAGCCGTGTCTTTTTCATGTTTCTACGCCAGTCATCGGCTTTGGCACAATGGATGGCTCAGGGACAATTTATTTTCTGTTTGTTAAAATTAAAATACAGTTGATTTATAATGTTGTGTTAGTTTCTGGTGAATAGCAAAAATGATTCAGCTACACACACACACACACACACACACACACACACACATTCTTTCCCATTATGGTTTATTGAAGGATGTTGAACCTGGTTCCTTGTGCTATACAGCAGGACTTTGTTTATATATTTTATATGTAGTAGTTGCAAACTCCTAATTTATCCCTCCCCCAGCTTGGGCAACTGCATTGTTTCCTATGTCTGTGAGGCTGTTTCTGTTTCGTCAATAAGTTCATTTGTGTTATATTTTAGATTCCACATATAAGCAATATTATATGGTATTTGTCTTCCTCTTTCTGACTTATTTCACTTAGTGTGATAACCTCTAGGTCCACCCAGGTTGCTGCAAATGGCATTATTTCCTCCCTTTTTATGGTTCCATTGTATATATCCACAGCTCTTCTTTATCCATTCATCTATGGACCTTAGTTTGTTTCCATGTTCTGGCTATTGTAAACAGTTGCTGCTGCGAACACTGGGGTGCATGTATCTTTTCAAATTAGTTTTCTTCAGATATACACCCAGGAGAAGGATTGCTGAATTACATGGCAACTCTACCTTTAATATTTTAAGGAATCTCTATACTGTTCTCAATAGTGGCTGCAGCAATTTATATTTCCACCAACAGTGTAGGAGGGTTTCCTTTTCTCCATACCCTCTCCAGCATTTGTTATTTGTAGATGTTTTAATGATGCCCATTTTGACTACTAGGTACAATGCTGGTAACTCCTTGTAGTTTTGGTTTGCATTTCTCTAATAATCAGCAATATTGAGTACCTTTTCATGTGCCTATTGGCTACCTATATCTGAATGTCTTCTTTGGAGAAATCTCTATTTAGGTTTTCTACCCAGTTTTGATTGGGTTGTTTTCGTTGTTGTTGTTGTTGCTATTGAGTTGTATGAGCTGTTTGTATATTTTGGAAATTCACTGTCAGTCTCATTGTTTGCAAACATTTTTTCTCAATCTTCATGTTGTCTTTTCATTTTGCTCAGTGACTATTTCTTGAACGGACAAAGCAGGAAATGAGTGTTTTACTGTGCTCAAAGCTCTCCCTCTGGCTAAACCCTTATGAGGTCCACAAAGTTTTTCCTTAACATTCTACACCACTAATGGATGTGGGCAACAGGAGCCAGGAGCTCTTCAGAGGATCAATCATGGAGCTACCCAGACATGGGTGTGAAACCTGGCTCGTGCTCACACCCGTTGGTGATCTTGGATAGATCATTTAACCTCTCTAAACCTGGGTTACTCTAAAGCTCCTACTTTAAAGAGTTATGAAAAAAGAAAATAAAATGAGATAGTTCAAGGGAAGCATCAAACACTGAGCTTGGAAACAAACTAAATGCTTAACAAATGATTGCTAGTACTGTTTAGTAAAAATGTGAATGATTTTTGAGCAAGAGCGACAATGAGAAAGTGCACTGACACCTACCTGACTTTCTCTTGCTGATAAAACTGATGATTGATTTAAATCAGACTCACACATACCCTCCTTAGTATAAGTTAGGGTAATGCAGCATGAACATAGAGACCAGGCAAATATCTAGATTGCTTATTCCTACCTACAAACCAACAAGGGTGGGGGAGAACCAGTCAAGTGGTTTTCCATATTCCCAGGGCAGAATGAGTGGAAGAGGGTTAACCTTGGGAGTCAGTTAAAAATCTTTCAAATATGAAAGAAAAACCCACTAAAGAAAGCAGTTCATTTTGATACTTACTTTGGATTCTCAAGAAATGGTCTATATATTATTAGTATTTTTTCAAATTAAAATGGACTATGAAGAACTTTTATCATAAAAAAGCTTGATATTAAAAATTATATACATAGATCTCATCTTAAAACAATTTACCAATGTTGGATTAACAGTAGCTTTTAAAAGATTACCCTGACAGCAGTAATGAGTCCAACATTGTAAATCAACTATACTTCAATTAAAACAAGAAAAGATCACCGTGATGTGTAACAAGGGCTCTAAACTGCTCACCAATACAGATTTCTAGCTGTATTTTTTCTTCACAGTCATCTAACTCAGGAAATTACCTGACACCAAAGCCAACTGCATTGGAAAATTAGCATCAAAATCCCTTTGAAGACTTATAGTGCAAAGCAGCAGTCAGGGGTTAATAAAAAACCCCGGGAGAGAAAAAAACTTTCATTGCAGGAAGTTGCCAGAAAGGATAAAAACGAATGTTGCACAGTGCAAGATTTCTCTAACAGAAAAAAACAGCCCTACAAGAAAATTGGTAGAGATTATTAAAATAGCTTTGGCACTGCTACAGCTCTGAAAAATCCTTAAGTGTTGTGACTCCTGAAAACACAATTCTATAAGGACAGGCAAAAAAGCAGGAAGCACGTCCATTGGAGAAGTCAGCACCCGCTAATCCTCTTCAGGGCAGTTGATGAAGGCAAGACCAAAAGGACCACCATTTGAATAATTCATTTCTGTGGGAGTCCTTACTGTGTGCCTTTTCCCCACTATGGATTGGTTATGTATCTAATTGTTTTTCATTGTGGAAGTTTTAAGAGCCTATCCTTTATGTAGTGGGTTGCCCAAAAAGTTCATTTGCGTCTTTCTGTAAGATGCTATGGAAAAACCCAAACAAACTTTTTGGCTGATCCAATAGAGTATTCAATACGATCAGCAGACATCCTTTGTCAGGGGCTAAAGCAACCTGTTTGATTGTCTCTCTTTAAGATGTCAGTAAATTTGGTTTCACCAAGTTTTAAATTCCCTTTGCAAATATTAACATCTCACTCAGGGTGAACAAAATTTGTAACATAATTTGTGCTGGTGTGACCCACTTAATTTCATATGAAGAATTCAGTCACCTAGGGAGATAGCTTTTGCGACTTCATGCGTTGAAATACTGTACTCCAGAAAGTCAATTTGCTAAACCATGGACACAGGGACTTGGGAAGAAGCTTACAGGGTTACTTGCTTCTCACTTTCTCTTCAGAGAGGAGGGCACCTAATTTCCCAAACTCAAGGTAATAATAGGGCTCAGAGGTTACAAGCTTTAATTAACACATTATTGACCAAAAGATATTTGCAGAAATGAAAGCCTGTGGTGTTAACACGTCTCCGGTCAATAATGGGTGAAGCAACATGGTTACAAAAAACTGGCTGTTAACGTCAATGAAATTAAAACAAGACAAACCAATATGAACTTCAACAAGAGTGATTGTTTTTCAGGTTACATTTTAAAACTGTTATTTATTTTATAATACCACAAAGTGCTTTATTGTTCAGGCACTGGTTTAAATCAAATAAGAAAACTTGCTAACAGCAACCACAAAGTGATTGTGATCTATTGAATAGTTTTGGCAAGCACAGAGTTTCTTGGGCTGCTCTGAGCAGCTGACCTAAAAAATATTAATCGGATTAGTATCTATTCTACTCATGAAAAACTGGAAAAGGATTCCAAGAGAGTTGAGAGGACTCATAAAATCCGTGAGTTCCAATTGATATAAAATGTAGAAGCGCTCTTTGATGCGGTCCAAGTTCTTTTATGATCTAGTGTTTTGTCAGGAGAGCAGAAGATCTGAGGGACTGTGTGAATGGCAGATTGTCAGGAAGCTCATAAGGGAAGGGGAAGAAATACGTGTCTGCTCACCCTCCTTGACAATCCCATATCCTGTAAATCCTGTGTTTGCCCAGCCATGATGGGGTCTCCATCTGACAGGACATATTATATCTCAGCTGGAGGGAAACGGAAAGACATTTCCGAAAATCAAGTCTATTTGTGAAGTCAAGGAACCAGGCAGATTTCTGAGACCTCCCCCTTAAAGGAATCCATTTTCTGAGTCTGAAGACAGAGCACACCGGATTTATGGGCTCTCAGTCTAGTCCATGTGACTTGTTCTAAGATCAGATGACTTATTCTAACATTATAACTGCCATCTAAAAGCACACACTGTACCATTTGTAGGCAAAGAAATATAAATGACCTATACTCTAGATGGAGAGACAAAAACACGGATAAAGAAAATAGAGCTATACCTATATAGATATAAAATATATGAGAAAAGTATAATTAGCTGACTTGAAAGCAGACAGGTAATTTAATTAGGTTAGTTTAAACAGAACATTTAGGGGCAGAAAGGACCCATTCAGGGTGTCCTAGGCTTGGAAAGCACTTGCTGTTATGATAGTAGGTGTATTTTCCCAGGTTCTTCTACTTTGTGTTCTGGACTTGGAATCCATCAGCAGAGCAGACATTCTACAACACAGAAACAGACTCACAGACTTAGAGAACACATTTATGGTTGTCATGGGGGAAGGATGGGGGGAAGAGATAGGGAGTTTGGGATCGACATGTACACGCTGCTATATTTAAAATAGATAACCACCAAATACCTACTGCATAGCACAGGGAACTCTGCTGAATGTTATGTGACAGGCTGGAGAGGAGGGGAGCTTAGGGGAGAATGGACACACGGATATGTACGGCTGGAGCTTCCCAGGTGGCACTAGTGGTGAAGAACCCGCCTGCCAGTGCAGGAGACACGGGAGACGAGAGTTTGATCCCTGGGTCAGGAAGATCCCCTGGAGGAGGGCATGGAAACCCACTCCAGTATTCTTGCCTGGAGAATCCCATGGACAGAGGAGCCTGGCAGGCTACAGCGCAATAGGGTTGCACAGACCTGGACACGACTAAAGCGGTTTAGCATGCACACACGCATATGTATGGCTGAATCCCTTTACTGTCCACCTGAAACTATCACAACATTGTTAGTAGGTTATACTCCAATATAAAATAAAAGGTTAGAAAATAAAGGTGTGTAGAGGGATGCCTGATGCGTAGTTTCAGTGACTGAGATTAGATGTAGGAGTGATAAAAGCTATTGAGTTTCTCTCTCCCTTTGTCATGTGTCCCTGGGAAAGGACAAGTAATTAAGTGACAGTGGCAAGGTGAAGAGGGAGGGTGGACTGGAAGTGTCTCTCAAGTAGCGTGTGTCTATATACCACAGGTAAAGAGACGGAGAAAGAGGCAAATGGAATGTCCAGTACCTGTGGACATTGAGGAAAAGTTAATTATTGATGACAACCACAGTGATAGTGAACGGGATGAGAAAATGAAGTAAGTTGTGGAGGGGAATTAAGGCATTAAGGTACAACTATAGAGAATAAGTTATTTCAGGAACACATAGAAAGAGCTGGCAAAGGATATAAAGGTGATTTGGGGNTACCTGTGGACATTGAGGAAAAGTTAATTATTGATGACAACCACAGTGATAGTGAACGGGATGAGAAAATGAAGTAAGTTGTGGAGGGGAATTAAGGCATTAAGGTACAACTATAGAGAATAAGTTATTTCAGGAACACATAGAAAGAGCTGGCAAAGGATATAAAGGTGATTTGGAGAGAAAGATAAAAAGAGAAGCAAATGTGATTCAAGTTACTTAGGGAGTGAGAGAAATAGGACATGAGAGAAACACCATTATTGAGAGAATTGAAATAATTGAGATGAGTAACAAACTAATATTTGAAATTTCATTCTATATTTAGTCTTAGTCGTCCAGTTGAACCTGACTCTTTGCGACCCCATGGACTGTAGCCTGCCAGGCTCTTCTGTCCATGGGATTCTCCAGCCAAGAATACTGGAGTGGGTAGCCATTGCTTTCTCCAGAGGCTCTTCCCAGCCCAGAGATAGAACCAGGGTCTCCTGCATTGCAGGGAGATTTTGTACCATCTGAGCTAATGAGAAGTCCCATTCTATATACAGAATGAACTCTGTGATTGGAATGAGAGAAAAGGTTCATTGGCTTGTTAAACACATTTTGTATAAATTGACCCATAAAGATTAACATAAAAATTAACCCATAAAAATTAACATAAAGATATCAGGCACTTTGGACCCTTCTGGGTGACTGTGGTGGCAAATGTCACATTGGGAGGGGCCATCCATCTGACAGTTCAGAGGTTTATGCATGTGATCCCCAGGGGGTCACTGGAGCCCATCTGGGAGGGATTATCCTCCGCCCACACCTCACACTGGTCATTTCATCAGGTCGCTGCATTCCCTTTACAGCCTCAGAGTGACGCGTGAAATGAAGAAACTGGAGAAACCGTTCATTATACAATGGCGAACAATACACAGGAAGGGAAGTGGCATAAAAGCCTGCGAGGGAGGCACTTCAGCGTTTGAAAGGATATCTGCATGTACATAATGGTGAGCAGGTGTTCTCCCTTTATTACTGAAGGCAACACAGTCTGCCTTTGCCAGGTGAGACTTTAGGAAGGACCTCCTGATTTAATATCAAAATTATGGCACATAAGTAACACGAAGCAGAAGGCACTAGCATCCTACACCGTTCGTCAGAGAGGAAAGCGTTTTGGGAGGATATGAATCACTAGTATTTGTTATACATGTAAAGACCCTTGACATCCCAGTGAAGACACATGATGTGTTTAGAGGCTCCTAAAGACACACATCATGCAGAGAGAAACCCGAATTTACATATTAGCTCCTTTGGATATTATTGCTACAAGTGTGACAGTATAGGAGGGTTCAGATTGCCCAGGTACAATGGTCATGGGCAATAATATCCAAAGCATTAAACACAAACACACTTGCTTTATCTATTTCAGGCTTTATGCTATCTTTGGTAAACACTGTAGACCAATTTAAAAAATAAAAGTAAGCAAAAACATTTTCTAATCACTTACAGTCCCACCAACCACAGTTAATGTTTTTGGATTTCCCTATTTGTGTCTCTATGTAAATATACAGCTTGATTTTTAAAAATTTACTAAAGTATAGTTGATTTACAATGTTGTATTAATTTCTGAGTACAGCAAAGTGACTCAGTTATACAATGGACAGCCCGATTTTTAAAGTGGATTGTTACTTTTTAAGCTATATAGCCATATTCCACATACAGACTTGATGGCTTTCTCTGGGCCTGTTGGTTGCACATGGGCTTCTCTGTTCACTCAGACAGTAAAGAATCTGCTTGCAGTGTAGGAGACTTGGGTTCAATCCCTGGGTCAATAAGATCCCCTGGAGAGGGGAATGGCAACTCACTCCAGTATTCTTGCCTGGAGAATCCCACGAACAGAGGAGCCTGGCAGGCTACCATCCCTGCGATTGCAAAGAGTCAGACATAACTAAGCAATCAACTATTGGTTATATATTGCCTGGCCTAGAAGATAATGATAAAGATAAGAGAAACTAAGTCACTCAAAAATGCTGTGTTCATTATAGGTGGTATAACTAGAAAATGATGTGTTATTTCTGGAGTGGGGAAGGGTTTGGGGACTAAATCCAGAAAGAAAGAGTGTTGGAGTTCTGGGCTCCAGGAACAAGGTCAAGGTCAAAGGAAACTCCTGAAGGGGACGCAGGTTCTAATACATGGTGATGACCCAGGAGGAAGGAGGCAAGATAGGACCCCTTTTGATGGATGTGACTGTGGTCTAAGATATAATTGTGCTGATAATTCACTCTAATATCTTGCTTATTTCCCTGTTATCATCAGGACTTCAGGAAAGCTCTGAGAATGGTTCTCAGTTTCACAGTGAGTCCCACAGTGATTAAGACCACGGCCAAGCTGGGAACGGGGTAAGAGGAAAGAATGGTCTCTCTGCAGTGATCTGGTGTTACCTCAGACCTCTCTGAGAAAATAACATTTGAGACAAAGCCCATGGAGAATGAGGAGGAGGCCTTTCTGGCAAAGAGAAGAGCAAGGTGAGGCCCCCAAGGCAGTCAGAACCTGATGTATTCCACGAATACAGTGAGACCACTGTGGCTGGAGCTCTCCGCAGAAGGGGCAGGAGGTCAGGGCATGAAAAGGTTGGCAGGGACCAGGGCTTTGAGGGATATATTAGGGGCTTCTGTAATTTATCCTCAGTGCAGTGGGAAGCTTTGGGAGGACTCAAAACATGAGAGTAAAGTGATATCCTTTTCATTTGTAAAAGAAATGCCAAAACCAATAGAGTACTGTAAAGTAAAATAAAGTAAAAATAAAAAAAAAAAAAAAAGAAAGAAAAGAAATCCTGGCTAGAGTGTGGAGAAGGGATAGGAGAGGGGCAAGAGTGGATGAAGTGAATGCAGTCTGGGGGCTGACTCGTGACTCTGGACTAAAATGCAGACAGTGGAGACACTGAGATATGGACACACTGGAAATATGTTCTGGAGGCAGAACCGATAGGAGCCTTTAATAGACTGAATGTGGGAAGATGAGTGAGAATAGGGTGTAGAGCAGAACTCCCCACATTCTAAAATAAAAGGAGGATGGATAACCAACCAAAACCTATTATATAGCACATGGAACTCGGCTTAGTGTTATGCGCCAGCCTGGATGGGAGGGGGTTTGGGGAGAATGGATTCATGCATATGTACGGCTGAGTTCCTGCATTGTTCGCTTGAAACTATCACAACATTGTTAATCGGCTATACCCCCCAAAATGTTTTTGTTGTTTAAAATAAAATAGAAGGAGGTGCCATTGACTAAGATGCAGGAGCATGCAGAGGGCAAGCAGAGTGGGGCAAGGTATGTGTGCAGGAAAGTGTTGAATTTGAGGTGCCTCTGAGACTGTAAAGCAGTGATGTCAGGAATATTGTGTCTATATATACCTGGAGCTCTGAAGATAAGGAATGGATGGAAATGTACAGGTGGCACTTGTAGGTACAAAGCAACTTTTTAAAAGCTCTGGTGAGAGGAGATCATACCCGGAGAAGTAGCCCAAGCTTCCTCCCCCAGACANAGGAATATTGTGTCTATATATACCTGGAGCTCTGAAGATAAGGAATGGATGGAAATGTACAGGTGGCACTTGTAGGTACAAAGCAACTTTTTAAAAGCTCTGGTGAGAGGAGATCATACCCGGAGAAGTAGCCCAAGCTTCCTCCCCCAGACAGAGGGGTCTGGGAGGTAGGGGGAAACCTGTGAGTAGCTTTCAATGGAGGCTAAAACAGGGGATTTTCCAGGAAAGAAGGGGTGGTCTTTGAATTGAAAGCTTCTGAGAGGTTCAGATGACAACGGAAGAAGCATTCATTAGCTTTGGAATATGAAGATAAGAATGATTTTAATAAGGCCCTTTTCAGGGAAAGGTGAGGATGAGGAAGTGAAGTCAGCCACATGGAGGCTAAAACAGGGGATTTTCCAGGAAAGAAGGGGTGGTCTTTGAATTGAAAGCTTCTGAGAGGTTCAGATGACAACGGAAGAAGCATTCATTAGCTTTGGAATATGAAGATAAGAATGATTTTAATAAGGCCCTTTTCAGGGAAAGGTGAGGATGAGGAAGTGAAGTCAGCCACTCCAAACAATTTTTCTGGGAGAAAGCTGGATTCATTGGGGAGCACAAGTAGGGTAGCAATGGAAACAAATACAGTCAACAGAGTATTTCAAATATAGGAGATTGCAGAAAACATTTACAGGCTGAGGAGAGCGGAAAATGATTTAACGTACTCAGTCCTGAAGATAGTAAAAGGGGATGAGGTTCAGAGGACACATGCAGAGAAAGGTCCACAAGATGTGAGGGAAGAAGGAACTGAAGGTGCAGGTGGAGGTATGCTTGCAAGTTTGGGAAGAGAAAGAGGAAGTTTCAATCTAATAGCTTCTATTTTCTTGCTTCTAAGAAGCAAGTTTGCTGGCTACCAATGAAGAATAAAGAAAAGGTTTGATGCAAGTGAAGAAAAATGAACTAGTCCTTTTGGAGGGTAGGAGAGTCAACTGTCTATAAAACCAGTAGGATAGTCAAGGATGGCAGCAAGCACTTGTGAAGGGGTGATCATGAGTCTAGAACAACACCAGCACAGTCAGCTGTGTGATTTGCAATAAAGCTCAACAAGTAAGGGAAAGCCTGGATCAGGCAGAGGAGTGGGCTCATCCATAGCCCTGCTTTGTCTAGTGGATGTGATGGGAGATAAGACATGCAACGGTGTTGAAAGTACATCTGAGAGCAACTGGTACAAGGGCTGGACCATGGAATCTAGGCAAGAAAGGAGAGAAAGACAGCTGGAGACTTTTTGTTGGGATGAAAGAACTAGGGAGGGGCCATGGGTAAACTTATGGCTGATTCATGTTGATGTTTGGTAGATACCAATGCAATACTCTAAAGCAATTATTCTTCAATTAAAAATAAATTAATTTAGTTAAAAGAACTACTTAAAAAGAGAGAGAGAGAGAGAGAGAACTAGGACAAAAAGACCCTGCAATGAACACAGAGAAATGCAAATGTGGAGATGAGAGAAAAAGAGCTAGAATGGTGGGGTGTGGTGTTTGGAGAGTGGGAGGTCTTACTTTCTGATTGTGGAAGGGGCTCAGTTTCTGAGTAACTGAGGGGGCCATCTAAGAAATGGCTGGCTGAGGTCAAATGGAGGGACTTTTCCTGGCTATAAATAAATAAGAAGTTTAGTAGGAATACTGACATGACCTAAGCAGAGCCAATCAAAGTCATGTGAGAAACAGCATCCAGTTCTTTTCTCTGTGACTATGGCTGGGCAGATTACATGTGCTGGGAGGTGCCAGGGGCTTTCTTCATCACTGGTTGGGTAGAGCCTCCTTAACTATTAATCCAACACCAGAGGAAAACAGCTGAAAAAAAAAGGGAAAGAGACAAGGTGCTGAGCATAATCTTTGAATCTACCCTTTCTGAAGTCTGACTCCTTGTGTCTCAAGCTAGCCTGAAGAGATTCTTTAGTCCCTTGCAAATACAAAGCATAAACTAATATGGATGGATCTGTTTCACAAAAGCTATGAAAATGTAACAGATTTGTTGTTTACCTACCTAACAGCCATTCTTCTATTTTTCTTTGTGGGCAGGGTTGTTGTCTGTGGCTACTCCATAGGTCTCATAGAAATGTCTAAGTCCATCACTGCTATTGCAACCCCCTGGCCAGTGATGCCAGTAAAATATGAAGGAAAATCTGCTGAGGGTGGGGAGGAGTGTATAGGCATGTCTGTGTAGACTCAGTCGCTAAGCCATGTCTGACTCTTTGTGATCCCAAGGACTTTATCCTGCCAGGCTCCTCCTTTCATGGCATTTTCCAGACAAGAACACTGGAGTGGGTTGTTGCCAGTTCCTCTTTGGGCATCTTCCTGAGCCAGGGATCGAACCCACATCTTCAGCATCTCCTGCATTGGCAGGCGGGTTCTTTACCCCTGAGCCACCTTGGAAGCCATGTATAGGCATACCTCATTCTATTGTATTTTTTTATAAATTGCTCAATTTGTGGCAATCTTGCATCAAGCAAGTCTAGAAATGCCATTTTTTTCCCCAACAGCATTTGCTCACTTTGTGTCTCTGAGTCCCATTTTGGTTATTCCTGCCATACTTCAAACTTTTTCATTATCATTATGTTTGCTATGGGTGATGTGTGATTAGTGATCTTGGACCTTAATACTATGACTTATTGAAGGCTCAGAGGATGGCTGGTATTGTTTAGAAATGAAGAAGTGATACTTTTAAGTTAAGGTTTGTACATGGGTTTTATAGGTATCATGCTACTGCACACTTAGACTACAGTACAGTAGCAAGATAACTTTTATATGTACTGGGAAACCAAAAATTTCACATGACTCACTTTATTGGGCTATTTGCTTTACAGTGGTGGTCTAGAACTGAACCCACACTATCCCTGAGGTATGTCCGTAGTGAACTGAGTAGTGTGATGAGTGATTTCATGTGTCAACTTGACTAGGCTGTGAAGTGCTCAGCTTTTTTCACTCAACATTATTCCTGCAGAGGAGTGACTCCGGATGAGCTTAACTCTTGAGCTGGTAGATTTAGTGAAGCAGATTGCCCTTCTCCCTGTAGGTGAGTCTCATGCAACCTGTTGAGGCCTAAATAGAAGGCAAGAGGATCTTCTCTCTCTTGCTGATGGTCTTCAAGCTGGGACACAAAACTTATTCCATTGTCTCTCCTGGTTCTCAGGCCTTTCAGACTATAGGTTAGAGGACTCAGACTCCGTAATTGTGTCAGCCAATTCCTTATAATAAATCTCTTTTATATCTTGTTGGTTCTGCCTTATAAAAGTCAGAACTCCGACTTATAAAAGTAATGTCCCTCAAAATATCATATTTCCCCAGAAACAGAATGTGACCTTATTTGGAAATAGAATCTTTGCAGATGTAATGAGTTAAAGACTAAGATGGGGTCCTACTGGAGTGGGTGGGCCCTACATCCGACAAGCGGTATCCTCTTAAATAGAGGAAAGGATGGAGAGAGAGCCACACACATGAAGAAGGCCATTTAAAGACAGAGGTAGACGTTGCAGTCCCATGGCTACAAGCCAGGGAATGCCAATGACTGCAGGAGCCACCGGAAGTTAGGAAGAGGCCCAGCAGGATTCTTCCCTAGAGACCCGAGGGAAGCTGGCTCTGCCAGCACCTTGGCGTCAGACTTCTCTCCTCCAGAGCTACAGATGAATAACTTTCTGTTGTCTTCAGCTAGCTAGTTGGCAGTCATTTGTTAGAACAGCCCTAGGAAACTAAAAAAGGGAGTTTCTGGGAAAGGTCTCTTCACCCAAAAAAAGAGACTCAGAGGGAGAAGTGAAAAACTGGGTGGGTGAGGAAAACGGTAAGCAATGCTGCGTGGCTGGGGCACCGGCTGAGTGATCGGTGAGTCAAGGCCCACGAAGAACCGGAAGAGGGGCCGGACTCAGCCAGCTGTCCCTAGAAGGGAAGCCAGGTCGGTGAAGGGGCAGGTGGACGGAACTATGAGTCAGGTCACGGTCTGTTCACATGCTGTAGATAATGGGGTCCTTTTTACCCTGAGTGTTGGCTCAAGTAAGTTGTTCGCTTCCTGACTGGCAATTATTGACATTTCCCGGGGAGGTGCTGCCCTGCCCCGGCCGTTAATGGCTGCCCTTCCTCTTCCGGTAGCTCAGGCTCACTAAGGGGGAGGCCAGGGAGCTTCGACAACAGATGACAGTCAGCCTGTCGTCTGCTTTAGAATGACATGCTTGCTTCCTCAGACTCTATTTCATACTGTCTGATCTATGGCGCACATTTGGCCTTTGCTATATGCCAAGTTCTGCCCGGGGTCCCATCTTCCCCTTCAAAGTTATCTTCCAAAGACACTTTGAAAAGTGAAATTTCCTTTCTCTGGAGCCTTTTGTCTCTCCCCTTTTAACAACATCGTCTCCTCTTTTCCAGTTCACATCCCTAGAACCCGATCAATTCACTCTAGACTCTGGGGATGGACAGACAGCCGTGATCAGCCTGTCCAGATGACAGACATGTGTTATAACAGAGACCCTCTAGACACACAGTTTCAAGGAGCACAAAGGCAGCTGAGGTAGGTCTTTTTGAACAGGGGAGCACAGTGTCCTGAGAGCAGCAGGTCTTTGGAGTCTCACCTATTTTGAATTTAGGGTTCACTCCTTGCTAACTGCATGGCCTTGAGCAAGATACTTAACCTTCTGAGGCTCAGTTTCACCATCTAAAAATGAGGATGATACTAATACCTAGAAAACAGAATAGTGGTGAGTATTAAATAGGTAACATATGAAAAGTCCCTCATGTGAAGCCCGGTACACAGTTAAAAGTGGCTCTTAATATTTAGAGCAGGAGTTTTCAGTCTTGACACTGTTAACATTTGGGGAAGATAAGTTCTTTCCTTTAGAAGACTGTTTCAAGCATTGTAGGATGTTTAGCTACATCCTGGATTCCACTCACTAGGTGCTAACAGCCGTCCACACCCCCACGCCCCTGGCTGAGAACCACTGCTGTAGAGTCAGGTGGGCAGGTCTTTGTACACCTCTTAAGAAACAGAGGTAGAAAATTTTCTAACCTGTCTACATTTAAGACAGAGTCCGCACAAATGGGTTTGTAATTACTAGTGTTTTTTCCTGGTGGTTTAGTTACTAAGTCTTGTCTGACTCTTTGTGACCCCATGGACTATACGACCCATCAGGTTTCTCTGTCCATGGGATTCTCCAGGCAAGAACACTGGAGTGGGTAGCCATTTCCTTCTCCAGGGGTTCTTCCCGACCCAGGGATCAAACCCAGGTCTCCTGCCTTGCAGGCAGATTCTTCCTATTTAAGTAAAAAAGAGATCATCCTTCTTTCCAAGCACTGAAGTATGTACCTTTCCCGGTAAACTTCAAATTTCCCTCTTGATGGACACAGGGAGGTGAAATAATGACAGGACATGAGAGTGGGATCCGACAGCAGAATCACTTTCCAGTGCTGGCAATTCTTTGATGTTTTATTTTTCCCCTTAAAAATTCATGTTAATTTTGCTTTCAACCCAACTGTATAGTCATCCCTGTCTTCATATAAATGTATTGCCCCCTTTCCCTTTCACTGGGTAAAGTAACAGGGACAGTGTTGTATCCTAGGATTTTGGGTCCCCAGGCATACAATCAGGCTGCCCAGTTAGAACAGAATGCTGTTATGTGGATGTCTTTTGAGTTCTTGGTGGTGTTTCCTTCAAAATGTATCAGGCATATTTTATTTTACAGGTTAATTTCACCAACCAGTTAAAAGTCCTCTTAACTGATCTGTGTTTCCTTTGCTTCTACGTTGCTTTTTAAAACAATGGCCTTTCAAAAGGGGGAGAAATGTTTCAGAATCCTTAACAATTCAACTTGAAAAAAAGGTAAGGCTATCAAAGAATGAAATAAATGCTGAAATAACTCCCCCCACAACTGATTAAACACAATCATAAGTATTTGGAAAAAAGCTGTATGACAGTATGAGTCCTAGTAGACATTTCATTCTTACACTCTGGTCTGTGTCAAAGATCCAGTCTCTTTGCCTCTATGGTCAGTCTCTGAACCCCTGTCAGACCACAGAGAGGAGCCTTACATTAGATGTTAATTCTCATTTATAAGATTTATACTCTTATACTCTGCATGTGGCTGCCCTCAAGGAAAAGGTTAAGAAAGCAAAGAATAAGAAACTGGGAGCTTTTACAGCTGAAGAAGTTAACCTTAAAATGGAAGCAGTTGAAAAGAAAAAAAAGAAAAAGTAACACAAACTCTGAACTAAAATTTTTTAAGCTATCTCCTTATGTAAAGGATTTTGAAATACTGTAGTTGACAACATTAGTTGCCTTAGCCGTGAGAAGTAATACCTTGATTACTTTTTTTTTCTGAGTTTGTGCTTTATTACAGTGTTAATATAAACAACTGTTCTTTATAAATTATTGTATTGTTTATATGTTTTTTGAAAAATTTCATACTACAGAGTGGTATATATGTGTTTATATGCATTGTATCTAATCTATTCCAGGCAGGTTTTTACCTAAACATGATTTTAGGGGTAGTTTTTAAGGTTGTTTAGACTTTAAGTATCAGAGAAGGTGATGGTACCCCACTCCAGTACTCTTGCCTGGAAAATCCCATGGATGGAGGAGCCTGGTGGGCTGCAGTCCATGAGGTCGTAAAGAGTCAGACACAACTGAGTGACTTCCTTCACTTTTCACTTTCATGCATTGGAGAAGGAAATGGCAACCCACTCCAGTGTTCTTGCCTGGAGAATCCCAGGGACGGGGGAGCCTGGTGGGCTGCCGTCTATGGGGTCACACAGAGTCGGACACGACTGAAGTGACTTAGCAGCAACTCTGCATTTCATTCTTATACTCTACATCAAAGATCCAGTCTCTTTGCCTCTATGGTTAGTCTCTGAACCCCTGTCAGACCACAGCGAGGAACCTTATGCTGAATGTTAATTCTCATTTACAAGATTTAAGGAGCTACTTCTGAGAAAGCTATTGTTCTGTCAGGCCAGTGGAAATGCCTGTACAGAATTAAGGTGTGGGTCACCCAGCTGAAACTGATGCCAATGGTTCAGTTATTCATTCATGCTCTTCAGACTCTTGCACACACCTCCACTGGTTTCCAGGCAACCGCAGCTCAAGGCAGTTAGTATTCATGCTTCATGAATTCTACATATGAGTAAAAAAGGGATTTTCATATTTTAATGAGCAGGCATTCGTGAGCTGAGCTGGACGATTACCTTTGTTATTAGGTAAGACAAAACATGGGGAGGGCCTTTACCATCTTTCAGAAAGTGGGTCAATACTCTTTTCCTGAAAAGCCTCTGTGCTTACAGGGGACAGCACTGCACAACACAGCCTCGAGCAGGATGATATGGAAAATCTCAGAGAAGTCCCTTTCATTGGAAGGAGAAATTCCTGTTAAGAACTCAGTTTAGGACTGGGATTTATAAACTTTGCTTCTCGGGCCCTTTTACTCCTTGTACTATAGGAAGGGAGATGCCAGGAGCAGACAAGAATGTTTCTACATTGGGTTATTTAATCATTGTGCCCAATATTTACAACTGCTTCATGTGCTGTGCTTAGTTGCTCAGTTGTATCCAACTCTTTGTGACCCCACTGACTGTAGCCCACCAGGCTCCGTTGTCTATGGGGATCCTCCAGGCAAGAGAATACTGGAGAGGGTTGCCATGCCCTCCTCCAGGGGATCTTCCTAACCCAGGGATTGAACCCAGGTCTCCTGTATTGTAGGTGGATTCTTTACCAACTGAGCCACCTGGGAAATCTGCAAATGCTTCATGCCAAGAGACAATTCAAAGTGCTGGGGAATGTGGCAGGGATTCAGGTGGTGGCATGCTTGGTATTACTCAAGGTGACACTGTTGGCTGTGTAGGAGGCACATGAGTTGGGGGAGGGGGCTAAACCAGGGAGTCTACTGAACTGAGATCGTAAGAGGTGCATTTGCTATGGATAAACAGCGAGGATGAAGTCTTATCTGCAAAGAGCATATGATATCACTTATATGTGGAATCTAAAATATGGCACAAATGATCCTATTACAAAACAGAAACAGACTCACAGATGTAGAGAAAGACTTGTGGGTGCCAAGAGGGAAGGCCGGTGGGGGAGGGACGCACTGGGAATTTGTGGTTAGTAGATGCAAACTAGTACACCTACAATGGATAAACAGCAAGGTCCTACAGTATAGCGCAGGGAGCAATACTCAGTATCCTGGGGCAAATCATAAAGGGAAATAACATAAAAAAGAATGGATATATGTGTACAATTGAGTCACTTTGCTGAACAGCAGAAATTAACACATTGTAAATAAATATACTTCGATATAAAGAAAAAGAATGTAGTCTACAATGGATAGTGATAAGATGTTTTTCTCTCTCCAGATGTGCCTTTTGTGGATACTACTACTCTGGGAAGAAATTCAATGTCAGAAAGGAAACCATGGGCGACTAGGAGTTGTTGTTATATATCAGGAAGGAATGATATAATAAACACATGTTCTTAGAAAAAGACAGTCACGTTACTTATCTATGCATGTAGAATTGGAAGATTATGGCAAGTGTTTGTACATAAACAGTAAAATTTCTAGCTCACAGTTACAGAATTGATAGGAATTGACAGAATAAAGAACTACCTTATTCATCTGCTTTGATGATGAATTTCAGGTTCACAGTTTCAGATTTTGCTAAAATAAACTCTGTGCAGATTTAAAAGTCAGGTTTTAAAAGTTATAAAAATCAATTGATGGTTAAAATACAAGCTAAAATAATAAACAACCACTCATAAGAATATACTCACATTAAAGTACATTATTATTAACTTCCATAAACATCGTAACCCTTAGATTTTTGATAGGAAAATACTGTTTCATCCATTCTTGTGATGATCACAATTCTTTAAACCATACTTATGTAAAGATAATAGCATTCTGCAAACTTCTGGGGAAACAGAGAAGAAATCAACCAACAAAAGATCACCCAATGGGGGGGGGGACATAATCTGGGAAAGTGAACAGAATTATTACTTTTTCTAAGGCATTTATCTTACTCAAAGATTGACACAGCATATATGCTCATATTTTTACAAACTTCTTTTTCACTTCTGAAATGTTGTTATCCATACAACAGTGGTAAACCAAAGACACAGGCATATATTTTGTTGTTTTCATATATAAAGTACTTATGATAGCACTATTTTACAGTGTATGCTAAGCTACTTCAGTCGTGTCCGAGTCTTTGCAACACATAAGAGGCATGTAATATGTACTTAAAAACAAATGAATGATCATCATGGGTATAAATGGGGCACAAGAGTCATGATTTTTCACAAAAGAAAAGAATACTTCTCTGGATACTGATTTTTGCATTTAAAATGAAGTCAGAAGGTTGCTTTTCTTTTAAAAAACTTGAGTATAGCTGCTTTACAATGTTGGATTAGTTTCAGGTGTACAGCAAAGTGATTCAGCTACATATACATGTATACGAATACATACACAACCATGCAGAGTCAGTTGAGTCCAACTCTTTCTGACCCCATGGGCTGTAGCCTGACAGGCTCCTCTGTCCATGGAATTTTCCAGTATTCTTACACTGGAAATCCCGACCCAGGGATTGAACCCACATTTCCTGCATCTTTCTTCACTGGCAGGTGGATTCGTTACCACTGAGCCACCTGGAAAGTCTGAATACATATACACCTTTTCCAAATTCTTTTTCCATTGTAAGTTATTCTAGTGGCTCCGACTGTAAAGAATCTGCCTGCAATGCAGCAGACCTGAGTTCCATCCCTGGGTGAGGAAGATCTCCTAGAGAAGGGAATGGCTACCCACTCCAGTATTCTTGCATGGAGAATTCCATGGACAGAGGAACCTGGAGGGCTACAGTCCATGGGGACACAAAGAGTCTGACATGACTGAGCAAAAAAATTTTTTAATTTTATAGGTTATTATAAGACATTGAATACAATTCCCTGTGCTACACAGTAGGTCCTCATTTTTAACCTGTTTTATCTATAGTAGCATGTATCTGGTAATCCCAACTCCTAATTTATCTCTTCTCACCTTTAGTAACCATAAATCTGTTTTCTATGTCTGAGTCTATTTCTGTTTTATAGATAAGTTCACTTGTATCAGTTTTTCAGATTCCACATACAAGTGATAATCATGAGGTAATTGTCTTTCTCTTTTTGAAAACTTAGAGTTTTATATCAGTTCTTATTCTTATACATGGTATTTGAATTGTGTGATTTAAAAAATCCAGAACAAGTTTATGTACTCTCTTAAGAGGTGCTAACAGTGTCACTATGTCTAGAGAAATTTTTTATTTTGCATCCAAAACAAACCGTTTCATAATTAGTTACAAATATTCATTTCATGTCCCACGTTGATGGTCAGGAACTGCGGCGGTAAAGAGATACCCCTCGTCCAAGGTAAGGAGCAGCCGTGAAGAGACAACCCACGCCCAAGGTAAGAGAAACCCAAGTAAGATGGTAGGTGTTGCAAGAGAGCATCAGAGGGCAGACACACTGAAACCATATTCGCAGAAAACTAGTCAATCTAATCACACTAGGACCAGGGCCCTGTCTAACTCAATGAAACCAAGCCATGCCTGCAGGGCAACCCAAGGCGGGCGGGTCATGGTGGAGAGGTCTGACAGAATGTGGTCCACTGGAGAAGGGAATGGCAAGCCACTTCAGTATTCTTGCCTTGAGAACCCCATGAACAGTATGAAAAGGCAAAATGATAGGATATCAAAAGAGAATCTCCCCAGGTGGATAGGGAGGTCTGGCGTGCTGCGATTCATGGGGTCGCAAAGAGTCGGACACGACTGAGTGACTGAACTGAACTGAACTGAACTAAAGTGTTATTAAGGAGAAAAAAAGAAGAGAAATCCTTGCCTTAAAAAGTCCCCAGCTCTAGTGTTGACTCTGCATACCATTTAGCTCCAAAATTCTATCAGTCTACAGCTTTAGACATAACTTCCAAGCTTATGCTCACATCAATAAATGAAGTTTTTGCTTAAATAGGTTTCAGAACCACAAGATGCTATATCTTTTGAACTCTAGTTGAACAGAAATAGTGCTAATTTTAGCATCAACCTAAGCATAAATTTATTTGCTATGAAAAAAAAATGGGTGGACTTATAAATAGCTTACTCTCAGGAAATATTTTAAATAGAAAATTCTCATGTTATGTTACAAATATATTCCTCTTATAGGATTAAATTGGAAAGCTCTTTTACAATGGCAGTTTGCTACAGTCAAAAGATATGACAACATTCTTATTCTGTCACTTACCAGAAATATGACATTAGCAATTTACCTTAACTCTTGGGGTCCTACTTTTTATCGAAATAAAGAGCGAGATAATAGCTAAATTGAAAGTTTATTATGAAAATTAAATAAGGTAATATTTGTGGAGAATCTGTTTTGGTGCTTGGCATAGAATGGTACTGGCTTCCCTGGTGAATCAGTGGTGAAGAATCTGCCTGCCAATGCAGGAGACGTGGGTTCCATCTCTGGGTCAGGAAGATCGCCTGGAGAAGGAAATGGCAACCCACTCTAGTCTTCTTGTTTGGGAACTCCCATGGACAGAGAAGCCTGGTGGGTTACAGTCCAGAGTCACAAAAGAGTCAGACACAACTGAGCATCTAAACAACAACATAGAATGGTACAGATCCTCCCTGTAAGGTTCCCTTTTCCCTGATGGAGCGATCCTTTTGTTATAATGACTAGATGTAGTACTAGACTCTTCACCGCAGAAAAACCACCCAAACATCTTAAAATGTGACCCTTCATACTTCGTTCAAAACCAGAAAGACTACTCTGAACTTGACAAAGGAGATTCAAAGATTAACCAAAAACCCTGGCACCTGTCCTTGATGAATATTTCAAAGGGAAGATGGACAGGTAATATGAGAAATCACACCAGACTATGAGGGAACTGAATGAGATGGCTTTTCTTTCTTATGTGTATAATTGGCACTTATCTCTTAGAAATGGCCCAAAGGATTGCATGAATTCAGAGACAGGACTGATAGCAGTTGAGCCAGGAGGAGTTCATCAGTGACTTCACGGAACGTGTAACAGCAGAGGTGGTGGATCTTGAAAGATAACTAGGATATTCCAAGTCTCTGAAGAGCGCATATGTGCTTATGGATAAGGAAGATTTGGAGAGGGGTGTGGATGCGAGGAACATCTAGACAGAAGAACCATCCTGAGCAAAAGCGAGGGCATGAAGACCATGGCTTTGGGACTTCCCTGGTGGTCCAGTGGTTAAGAAATTGTCTTGCAATGTAGGGGACGTGGTTCAATCCCTGATCGGGCAACTAAGATCACATATGCCAAGGAGCAACTAAGCCTGTGCACCATGACTACTGAGCCCCCCTTCTCCACACGCACACACACACACATACTCAGGAGCCTGCGCACCACACTTATAGAGACTGTACACCACAAGGAAAGATCCTGTATGCTGCATCCTTCGTGTTGTAACTAAGACTCGACACAGTCAAACAAATAAGTGAATAAAACAAAGAGCATGGCTTAGAGAAGGCAGATCATTCCCATATTAGCCAAGGTCAACTGATGAGGAACAAAGTGAGGTGCGGAGACTCAAGGGGTCTGTTGCGCCTCTGTGTTCAGTTGCTAAGTCGCGTCCGACTCTCCTGTGACCCCATGGACTGTAGCCCGCCAGGCTCCTCTGTCCATGGGATTCTCCAGGCAAGAATCCTGGAGTCGATTGCCATGCCCTCCTCCAGGGGATCTTCCTGACCCAGGGATTGAACCTATCTATGTCTCCTGCAACTCTTGCNGTGACCCCATGGACTGTAGCCCGCCAGGCTCCTCTGTCCATGGGATTCTCCAGGCAAGAATCCTGGAGTCGATTGCCATGCCCTCCTCCAGGGGATCTTCCTGACCCAGGGATTGAACCTATCTATGTCTCCTGCAACTCTTGCATTGGCAGGCGGATTCTTTCCCACTGAGCCACCAAGGAAGACCCACTGTGCCTCTATGATGGCATGCTAAGGAACACAGGAAGAAGATTTTGCTCTCAGTGGATGGGGCAGCCAACAGTGGCTTTGAGGCTGAAATGAGTGAACAGCTGCTGTTCTACTGGGTACCTGTCATGTGCCAGGAAAGACTTTATTGTTTTACGAATATAATTTTTTAGTCTTCACAACAAATTAGATATATCTTTTCAGGTGGGGAATCTGAGGCTCAGAGAGCTTAGGTAACTTGCTGCTCAAGATTATACATTCTTCAATTAAGCAAATAGCATGAAAGAGCAATAGGGTTTTAAAAATATTAATTTCAGAACAAACCATTAAAGAATAGAAATGATGAGATATGAATGTCAATTAGGAAGTCAATTTAGGCTGTCATGGTTTAAAAGGAAAGGAGATTAGGAATATTGAAAAAGGAATTTGTGTTCAAAGTGAGGCTGTTCACGATTTGAGTAAGATTTCTTAATACAGGTTTATTCTAGAACGACATACATTTTAAAATAATAAACGACGTAGATTCTGTGTTTTAGAGTTACTTGATTACTATATTACATGAGAGACAGTGCAGCATAATAACTAAGTGCTTAGGCTCTAAGTCATACTGCCTGGTTTTGAATCTTAACCCCAATTTACTGAACCTCGGGCAGGTTATTTAACCTTTCTGGGCCCTAGTTTCCTCATATTTAAAACAAAAATGAGGGCTTCCCAGGTGGCACTAGTGGTAAAGAATCTGCTTGCCAGTGCAGAAGACTTAATCCCTGGGTCGGCAAGACTTTATCCCTGGGTCTGCAAGAATCCCTTGAAGGAGGGCACACCTGGTTTTGAATCTTAACCCCAATTTACTGAACCTCGGGCAGGTTATTTAACCTTTCTGGGCCCTAGTTTCCTCATATTTAAAACAAAAATGAGGGCTTCCCAGGTGGCACTAGTGGTAAAGAATCTGCTTGCCAGTGCAGAAGACTTAATCCCTGGGTCGGCAAGACTTTATCCCTGGGTCTGCAAGAATCCCTTGAAGGAGGGCACGGCAACCCACTCCAGGATTCTTGCCTGGAGAATCCCATGGACAGAGGAGCCTGGCGGGCTACAGTCCATAGGGTTGCAAAGAGCTGGACACTACTGAAGCGACTTAGCATGCATGCATGCACTCATATCATAGGGTTGTTTAAACATGAAGTATATGTCCATATAAAACAGTGTTTGGTATAAAGTAGGAACTCAGTAAACATAAGCCAGCACTGCTTTGTGCCTTTGTCCATATTCACCAGTTTATTTAAAAATTATCTGCAGTGTGCCAAGCCCCGTGCTTGTCTTCAGGGGTGCAAATAGGGAAGAACCTCTGTATCTTATTACAAGTTAATCACTAAAGAGATGTTGCCTATAAGCTTAAATTACATATAATGGTCAGTCTCTGGATGACCATTACCCTGCCTTGCAGGTAATGATTGGTAAGCTAAAATACCTTTGTTTAGTTCACAGGAAACATCCTGACCAGGCCCACCTGTGAATGACTGCAGGAAGGAAGAAATTAACACATCCGGCTGACCAGAAGGAGGAAATGTTTGACTTTACTCCCTCCCCTTATAGTATAAAAGAGGCCTGAATTCTAACTCAGGAAAGATGATTCTGTGAGACATGGGTCCACCGTCTTCTCAGTCTGCTGGCTTCCTGAATAAAGCATTACTCCTCACCCCAATAACTTGTCTCTTGATTTATTGGCCTGTCGGGCATCCATAAGCAGTAAGAGCTTGGACTTGGCAACACAAAGATGGATAACAGGTGACTTCAGCCAACAGATGGATAACATTTTATTTTTCCAACATCCTATTCCGTGGTTCAGCAGAAGTACTAAGACTACATCTTGATCAAAGCACTTTCCTCAACTCTTTAGGCACCAGTGATTTAAAATCTTTATTCATAAAGTTGCCCATGAGTGTCAGGACGGACACTTCCACTCCTACTTCCTCCTCCAATATGACATTAAGATATGCTTAGCCTGAGTTGTCTTTTATGACGGGTGTTCCCCTTGACCTACTATGAAGTATTATGAAGTTAGTGAGATGATTTCAGTAGTCTCCACCCACTTATGCATACCAAACTCTCAGAAGCTGAGTGCTTGCATCACTGCCTCAGGAGTTGCTTCCTTGCTAATTCATTAGACTTCTGTGTGATGCAATATGTATTATTAATGGATGTATTTCTCTTGCTAAGAGCCTTTTAAAAAAATATAACTTTATAAAGCCTCATTTCCACAAACTAGAGAGAAATATGAAGGACTAGAATTTTCAGTGCCATAGTAAACTAACAGAGATGTGAGAATATGAGTGATACACTGCAAGTTAAACCATACCATAAAGCTACTCATCCCTGTGTCTCCTAATTTTAGATTATGAAGGAATCCAAATCATTCTGCTCATGACCTCATTTCATATTATCTGAAAGGATGCTCATTTAGACACTGCAGGTTTGACATTGCCATTGGTTGAATAGATGAAAATGTGTCCGTAGAAGGGACTCCATGTCCTTATGAGTGTACCCAAATACATTAAAATAGAGGAGCAGGCATCATGACCTCTGAGAAAAGACTGAAAAGGAAAATGTCTACATAAATGAGAAGGAAATGAAAAGAGCAAGGCATTCACATTTAACATAACCAAGTGATATGCCAAAATGATTAAGTAAAAAGCTGCTTTAATATCCAGGAAGCCGTTTAGAGTGAGTGAGATTGTTGGGACAATGGTAAATTGTTTATCTGTCAAAAAAAAAAAAAAAAAGCACAGACATTGGCATCCTCCTCACTTTGCTTTCCAATATATTCAGTATTTATTATGGGATTATGGGACATGGGAAATGTTCAGACCATAAGGGATCTTCAAGTAGCAAAAAACTATTACTGAAAGACAGTAATGAGATTCATAATAAAATAAATCTAAAACTTGAGATTCAAGTGTGAATGCAGGAATGAGGCTGAACTCTAAAAAGAAGTTCTTATACTGGGTGTAGAGAAGTTTGTGAAATGTGAATAATAGTAAAGTAAAACTCATATCTGGTGTATATCTGAGAATTAAAAAATCTTACCATAAATTTGATATACATAATGGAAATATTGACAAAGGCTCTGTTAACACCAACAAATTAATACTACAATATTGTATAGCTTAGAATATGCAATAGGGGAGTATGTATATTCCATATATGAAATACAATATGGCTTTACATTTATTGTGCTTGATGTATTCCAGCATAAAAATATCTAGTTTTACATTTAACTCAAATTTTTTTTTTCCTGAGAATCATTCATATTCCTTGAGAGAAGCAAGTAATCCCTATTCACTGTTCTTCCAGTAATTTTGGAAGAAATTAAGCATTGACAAGTCAGTTAGGATCTAAGCAAGAAAAGAGAATACAGTCTAAACATTTAAAATAAATGGAATTTAATCCAGGAAAATAGCCACACAGATGATGGAAGGATTGAGAAGCTAAATTGAGGATAATAAATCAACCTGGAAGTTAGTAGCAGCAGAATGTCACAGGTATCAGCACCCATAGGTCTCAAGGGACAGAGAGAAGTAGTGATGTTGTGTGTACGCTAAGTTGCTTAGTCATGTCTGACTCTTTGTAACTCCAGTTTATTTAAAAATAAACTCTGTCAATGGGAGTTCCCAGGTTAGAAAACTGGAGTGGGTTGCCATTTCCTTCTCCAGGGGATCTTCCCAAGTCAGGGACTGAACCCAAGTCTCCTGTGGCTCCTGTAGTAGCTCAGAGTTCAAGGTCATTGGGAAAAACTAGAGGCAACAAAGGATGGGTCTGAAAGCTGGAAAAAAGCTTCTAGGGGTCAGCCCCCAAAGAACCAGCAGAATACGAGTAGGGCAAGGCACAGATGTGAAGTTAAAAACACGCATAGACTGGAACAATGGAAAGTAGAGAGTGAAGTAAGTTAATAAGTTTTCCATTTTCATTTTCTCCTCCAGAGTAATGTTATACTAGGCAAATTGATTTACTGATACTTTTTAACGACATTAAGTTTAGCTCCTGGGAACTGCATTCAACAAACATCTTGTAAATAAATGAAATCACCATTTTAGTTCCACACATGACCTCAATAAACCAAATTTACACGCTCTTAAAGGATGAGACAATAACCCGCCTTCTCTTTGAAGTTTAATAAATGTATAAAGGAGGTATTGCTGTCTTTTTGGATTAGATTTAGACAGCGGTCAATGTTCCTGTCAGTGGCGTTGTTTTATTCAGAACAGTGAACAGACATACATTCTGATGTTCTGGAAATCCCCATTCTTTATAATAAAACCATACTTTGAAAACAGGACTCAGAAGGAGGTGGAAAAAGCCACATACACTTTCCTCAACAAGACCACTACTCAATTCCTCTCTTTCTTTTCATTCTGCTGCAAAACTGGCAACGCATTTTGCAGACTAATGGTAAGGCACTAATTTGTATGAGCAAGTCTTTAGTAATATGGAAGGGTAATTATGTATGGTGGTGGTATAAAAATATTTATCCATCCATTTCATGGCCGGGCAAAACAAAGTTTAATGTGAGCACATGGGCATGTTTAATTGTCACACTGAAGTTTGAAGACCACACCTAACTTAAACCATGTCCTACTTTAATTTAAGCAATATGAGATCTCCCTGTGAGCAGCCTCTGAATTGTAAGCTTTATCTCAGACTCAGACTTGTAATGATTAAACTGTCGTTACCACCATCAAATTCTTTTCTCATTTACGTCATTAAAACTTAGTCTTGTCTCATTTTGGCTCATTACTTTGATATGAAACACTATTATATATTAAAAAATAGATGGCCTGTAGAATAGAATGAACCACTATTGCATTTGCTTAATAGAAACCAGGAAGAAACGTCAAGGTCATCTCTGTACCTCACACCTTGTCGTTCATATGGCTTCTGCTAATAAAAAAAAAGTAAGCAAAAGGCACAGAAACGAAGTCTTTCACTATGCAGCACCCCACTAAAAGTATAAAATGCTGGCCATAATGAACCCCATTTTCTTCTCACGCAAAGAAAAGAAACACTTTAAGGGGAAATAGTTCAAAGTCCATCTTAAATTCCATGACTCAGACTCACTCACCTAAAATTCAATGAAGAAACAGCATGAACTTTCCAAAACCATCTATCTTCTTTCCTTTGAAACGGCAGTCAATTCTGGCATTTAAAGACTTCCCAAGTGTTTCATCCAGGGACTTGTAAATCTCACTTACCTGCAATGAGAAAACACACTTTTATTTAGCTAAGTAACTCACACTTACATGTTTATTACAGAAACGGGATGAGCAGATCTAGAACATATGGTGTTTTACAAATCCTTCCATCCAGTAAGAATGACTTGTAATTCTCAACTCAGAATTTCGGTTTTCAATTGCTATAATAAATGTTTAGAAAAATAGACATTTGTGCCAAAAGTCATTTTACAGATGAAGATGGGGAGGTCCAGAGGGTAAAGTGAGCGTCCAAGATTAAGCAGCTGGTTTGTAACAGAGTGGGCTTCCCTGGGGACTCCTGCCTGCCAATTCAGGAGACACAGCTTCCATCCCTGGGTCGGAAGAATCTCTGGAGAAGGAAATGACAACCCACTCCAGTATTCCTGCCTGGGAAATCCCATGGACAGAGGAGCCTGGCAGGCTACAGTCCATGAGGTCATAAAGAGCTGGACACGACCTAGTGACTGTGCTCTAGGACGCAGTAACAGAGTAGCCTTTTGGGTTCCTAACATTGCCTCTTGTTTTTGGTTTATTTAAACCCAGAAACGGGAAAACAGAGAATCTTCTGTGTTTCCCAAGTTGGTAAATTTCTGGACTACTGTGTCACCACAATTTCTACTAAAACTAAGGAAACTAGAGTTGGGGGCAGAGTCCTCAGACCAGCATCCACTCTGATGGTAGATGCAGGCATAGGCTATCTCAGAGGCACCCTGATGTTCCTGATCCACGTGCTTTATAGTGTCGCGTAGCAATGACATAAAGAGAAAATAGTTCAGAATATGGTCTGCTGGTGATTTCCAACAAAGCAGAACGATTTTCATCATCTTGCCTTCAGAGAAAATTCACAGAAGAGAAGAGAAAGAGAGGCTCCAGGTCAAACTCGGCCATTTGCCCAAGAGGCCCTGCCCTGCTGGATGAAAGTGACCAGGTGCTTTATCCATCGCCTCCCTTCAGCTAGTCTTTCCCACCTTTCTGTCTCGCCCCTCCCCACCCCCACCTTTCCCACCTTCTTCCTCTCACCAGCACTCAGGCTGGATGTTACTATTCCATGTCCTAGGTGGCTTGAAGGAGCAGAAATCTGAAGCTCAGGAAATCTCACGTTCAGATGAAGGAAAAGATGGGGAGAAGGGAGATCACAGCAAACAAAGCAGAGAAGGTTTCTGACGGCAGTGGAGCTGGGAAAGGAAGGGAGAGGAGCCTAGCTCTGCACCCTGGCTGGCGGGAGTGGCCTCTGTCTCCAGCCCCATCCTTCACTTTCCTCACGAAACTCTCTTCTTTGGCCCAGGTTATCTAAAATGATGGCAATCATTAGAGTACTCAGATAAAGAGGCCATGTGAAAGGACCTACAGGCAGGCTCACGTTTCACAGCTTAACTGGGATCTGTGACTTCAGTGGAAGTTGCCGTTTGGATGACACCGTGATTCTGAGCCAGCTTCAGCTTTTGCTGTTCCTTCTCCACCAGGAAGCGGTCTCCATCTCAGCCTGCACCTCGCAGGCAGTGACAGAAACCAGTTGTCTGGTAGGCAGCTCCGTCCCTACCGCTATCAGCTTCTGTCCCCCAAGACCACTTCCGAGGACCCAGAACTGATTATCCACAATTCTTTCTAGTCTTGATCCTGAGGGTGGCCACCTCCCAAACTGCCACTGAATGAAAGGCATCAATCCTCCTCTCTCTTCTCCCTGCAGCCCGGTGGACACTTGCATAGTAAAACCTCACGTGAACCTTGATTAGGAAGAGAAAAATAATACCTTTCTCACTTTAAATTCTCATTTAATTCTACATTAGCTATCAAATTCTAGTTTGACCATGTGACTTGAGGTTAAAATTAGCATCATGGGATAAAATAGAGTTCTGTCTCCTTCATCTGGCTCTCTGAAGACCATCAGCATATTACTTGGAGGCTGGAGTCAATATCGTACCACTGAGTACAAGAGAAAGAAGTATAGCAAGTCCCTAAATATAAATGAGTTCTGTTCTGACAGCGTGTTCATAAGTCCAACAAAGTTAGCCTAGGTACCCAACTAACACAACCAGCTATATAGTCCTATGCTGTGCTTAGTCACTCAGTCGTGTCTGACTCTTTGCGACCCCATGGACTGTAGCCCAGCAGGCTCCTCTGTCTATGCAATTTTCCAGGCAAGAATACTGGAGTGAGTAGCCACTTCTCCAGGGGATCTTCCCAACCCATGGATCAAACCTGCATCTCGTGTCTCTTGCATTGGCAGGCAGATTCTTTACCACTGAGCCACCTGGGAAGCCTGTTACCATATATAACTGCTATAAGTTTTCTTCTCTATAAGAATATGTGCAAATTGTGAGCAGGGACAGTCTTGTTTATTTCTTTGTCATCTTTAACGGTGAATAACACTCTTCACTAAATGTATGTTCAGTTGAGGGGGAACAACTAGCAAGTATGAAGGTCAGTGTTTTCCCAATTGTTCCTACACAGACTTGCAGTATAAACTTAATTAGATCATTTCACCAGATTATTCGTTACTGGTCTAAGAACATTAAAGTGGCTTAGGAAGCTACAGTAAAGTGGATTTGGGACTGTGGCCCTTGGACTAAATTCAGAATCACCTCAGACACAAGGCTACTAGATGAGAGCCAGGGAGGGGCCTGTGGATATGGGCCTTTCTGGATGCCTTAAAGCTGGAGACAGAATTAGTGCTCAGGGATGGATACTCATGCACCCTCTCTGTTCCAAGGATTTGTTCTTGTTGACACATAGTTCAGCCTGGGAACTGGGAAGATTTTGGATGTCTGCACGTACTTCCTATTAAGGGCATAGATTGCTGCTTCAAGCTCTGAGGATAAAGAGGCTGTAGCTCTGGATCAGCCTAGCCAATCTGATCTGGTGTAGCCCCCTCAGAAGGGCAGAATCCCAGCAGAGATTCTGGTCCCCAAGGGAATTACCTTTGAGACTGGCTGTATCTGCTTGTTGCTGTGCAGATACTTCATTTCTATGAAGTTTTGAAGTCTTTTTTTTTTTTTTTTATTGGGCTAAAATTTCCTTACAATATTATTGGGTTTTGGGGAAGGCAATGGCACCCCACCCCAGTACTTTTGCCTGGAAAATCCAATGGATGGAGTAGCCTGGTGGGCTGCAGTCCATAGGGTTGCTAACAGTCGGACAGACTGAGCGACTTCACTTTCACTTTTCTCTTTCCTGCATTGGAGAAGGAAATGGCAACCCACTCCAGTGTTCTTGCCTGGAGAATCCCAGGGATGGGGGAGCCTGGTGGGCCGCCGTCTATGGGGTCACACAGAGTCGGACACGACTGAAGTGACTTAGCAGCAGCAGCAGCCATACATCAGGCTTCCCTGGTGGCTCAGCTGGTAAAGAATCTGCCTACAATGCAGGAGATCTGAGTTCGATCCCTGGGGTGGGAAGATCCCCTGGAGGAGGCAGGGCAACCCACTCCAATATTCTTGCCTGGAGAATCCCCATCGACAGACGAGCCTGGAGGGCTACAGTCCCTGGGGTCGCAAAGAGTCGGACACAACTGAGCACAGGACAGCTGCCATACATCAGGAAGTCTTTTTTTTTTTTTTAATGCTTTTTATTTTGTGTTGGAGTATAGGTGATTAATAATGTTGCGATACTTTCAGGTGAATAGTGAAGGAAGTCAGCCATACATATACACGTATCCATTCTCCCCCAAACTCCCTTTCCATCTAGGCTGCCGCAGAACATCAAGCGGAGTTCCACGTGCTATACAGTAGTTCCTTGTTGGCTATCCATTTTAAATACAGCAGTGTGCACATGTCTGTCCCAAACTCCCTATCTATCCCTTTCCCTCCCCGGCCCTGTATCCTTCCCCTCAACAACCGTAAGTTCATTCTCTAAGTCTGTGAGTCTGTTTCTGTTTTGTAAATAAGTTCATTTGAATCATTTCTTTTTAGATTCCACATTTAAGAAATGTCATACGACATTTCTCCTCTGTCTGACTTACTTGACTCAGTATGACAATCCCCAGGTCCATCCACATTGCTGCAGAGAAGTTTTGAAGTCTTTGGCCAAATAACCAGGGAAATGAATTTAATCTCAAGAGGCAGTCGTGTATCTAACCTCTGGCCATCAGATGATAACCCAGTGATGGCAGACACACGGGCTGTCTTTCACGATTCTAAAACTCTAGATAACAGTACACAGGGAAGGTAGAGTGACTGCCTGCTTACCCTCTAAGTCACCTACTTCATTGGCCCCTACAACAGGGGTCCCTAACCACTAGGATCTAACGCCTGATGATCTGGGGTGGAGCTGATGTAATATAATACAAATAAAGTGCACAACAAATATAACGTGCTTGAATCATCCCCAAACTATCCCCTCCCCCCCAAACCTAGTCCATGGAAACATTGTCTTCCATGAACCTGGTCTCTGGTGCCAAAAAGATTGGGGACTGCTGCCTACAACACATAACAGAGATTTCAAGAGGATATTTGAGCAAATAGAAGGCGGCAGCAGTGTTCCGTTTCCCTCTTGATATTTCACCAACAAACAGGGATTAAAAAAACTCACACTTCATCAGGGAGGTTAAAGTAAGATAAAGCAGTGAGAATAAGAGTATTTAGATGAAATGGCTGTCAGTGGAGTAGACATCTACATTCTGCAGTGAATGTGGAATTTTTTTTCCCAGCAGAGAGCCGGAGGCCTGCTGACATTTAGGAACCTTTAAGAAAAAGGTATGCTTGTCAGCCTCAGTTCAGGCGGGTATTCAGTCAACTGTTTTCAAGGTGCTGAGAAGGAAGAAGGTGGTTTAGAAAGGATTTCTCAGCTCTGTTCCTTGCACAGCATGTTTGTGTTTTTCAGAGGGACTGCCTTTGTGCCTCTATCTGCGGCATCTCACTGTAGGCTCAGGCAGTTGCTCACCCAGATGATATTTGAATTTTAAAAGAACATGCTCCCTTTACGTTTAGCCATTTGTACTGCACCTGGGCAGGCCCCGCACAGAGGAGCTCTGTTGTGGAGAACTTACTTAAGTACCCATCATTCTTTCTTTTTCAAAATAATAAATGTAAAAATAATTAGCTCTATATGAAGTATTAGAAGAAGTATTTATGAAGAAACAAGTTTAATAAAAAAAATGAATCAAGAGATGGCTGGGCACTTAAATAGCTCTTTAAATAATCAAAGTAACTTTACTTTTAGGAGGTATGGAAAATGTAATAAGTTGTAAAAATGAATAACATTTATATTCCTCTAGTGAGAGGCAATCCCTATGAAGATTTCCTACATTTATTTCCAATTATCTATACATACAATGGCACCCCACTCCAGTACTCTGGCCTGGAAAATCCCATGGATGGAGGAGCCTGGTAGGCTGCAGTCCATGGGGTCGCTACGAGTCGGACACAACTGAGCGACTTCACTTTCACTTTTCACTTTCATGCATTGGAGAAGGAAAAGGCAACCCACTCCAGTGTTCTTGCCTGGAGAATCCCAGGGGCAGGGGAGCCTGGTGGGCTACCATCTATAGGGTCACACAGAGTCGGACGCGACTGAAGTGACTTAGCAGCAGCAGCAGCAGCATACATACCTGTGCATACACACATGATTTTTAATGAAATTGAGGGATTCTAAAGTGAAAGTGAAAGTCGCTCAGTCGTGTCCAACTCTTTGCGACCTCATGGACTCTACAGTCCATGGAATTCTCCAGGTCAGAATACTGGAGTGGGTAGCTGTTCCCTTCTCCAGGGGATTTTCCCAAACCAGGGATCGAACCCAGGTCTCCCACATTGCAGGTGGATTCTTTACCGGCTGAGCCACTAGGGAAGCCCCAGGTATTCTAAGAGATATATATAATTTTATTTCAAGTTTTGTTTTAGTTTTACTTTTTGTCTCTGTTGTTAGTGAGCCACACATATTCAGCATAAATAAATGCTATGAAATTTTTTTCTGGCTATGAAAATTTTTATAAAACTTGCTAATTAAAGAATATGACATATGAAGGTTTGGGACATCCAAAGTCAGCATGTGCTTTATATACACTCACATACACAAAGAAGTATAAGGCAGTATATTATTTTATTTCAGTATAAGGCAGTATATTATTTTATTTCAGTATAAGGCAGTAGATTTATTTTATAATAGTCCTTTTTTGTTATAGAAATCTCTACTGTACAAAACTCATGTATCCTAAAATATCAGAAAAATAAGAGCCTTTTTTTTCAGAATATATTTTTAGAGCGAGTAATTCTCTCAATCTGTAAGCTTTAAAAAAAAAATACAATTGTGAGACCACAATTAAGTGGTCTCATTAACTTACATTATCACTAAACTGAATTATCTCAAAAGTTTTCTTTAATGAAAATCTCTTTTTATGAACAATATGCAACTAAACCGAGTACACACAAAAACTACCCCCTAGTGATAACCTCATTAAACTTTTAAGCATGTTGAACTTAATTCCAAGTAAGGCAGCAAGATGAACAGATTTTTGCTGACCAGGGAAAAAAAGGTTTATCTATGCTCAGCCTTTTGTCTCTTGCATCTCAAGATGTAAAACTGATCAAAAAGAGAATTAAATTGAACTTTGAGCGTTAAATCAGAATGACAGAGATTTATCCAATTAATTTTTAAAAAGACAAAATTTTAATTAGCCACATGTGGGTATCTTATAGAGTCTACTGAAATTTCCCTGGTGATATGTGACCATCAATATTTTGCTCCGAATTTATGTTCACTCATTTGCTAAAGTCCTGTACATTTCTTAGAAATTAATGCTGCACTGTGATTTGATATGTGTCTGATTTTACCATGATATAAAGATCCAGCCAGAACAGAAGACAGGAAGGAAGGAAGAAGGAAGGAAAGAAGTTATGAAACTGGATACAGGGGGAGGGAAAGCCAAATTAAAAAAAAAGATTTCCTATGACCTTTACTACGACCTTTACTAGTTCCATTAGTAGCCATTTTTTAAAAGAGAGATGGATGAAAATGAGAATAAATGTTTCCATGAGGAGTTCCATACCTCCCCAAATATCGCAAATTAAATGTTTGCACTACGGAGACAGAATTCCACATTGTTAAACATTAATCTTCTCTAATATACATAAACCCTAACCATAACGCTCAGGCTCCTAAAATCACATGTCTGCAAAGACAGCAGTTATTTGGACACAATTTCAGTGACAAATTTTTGGGGGACTTGTAATATATCTCATATATCTTGTTTCCCCAGAAAAAAATATTTATGTGCAAAATACAGAGAGTGTTTTGGACAAAGAAGCGCTTTTTCTGGAAACCATAAAGAAATGGAAGGATCTGATTCTGGGAGCCAATTCAGGCCTTGCCCTTCAGTGGTACACTCTGACCTTGACTGATGACCCTGAATGTGCCACATGCCCTAGTAACCACCTGAGGACAACAAAGAGCCTGACTGATTTTCATCTGACTCAGAAAAGAGGAGTGTGTTTTTAAAAAACGCAAATAAAAGATAAAGCATTCAATGAGGTATCATTCAGCTCCATGACACTTTGGAGTTAAAAAAAAAAATGATACTATGGCCTGCATCATATATACTCAAACTTTTTCTCTTGAAGAGCTTGTGACTATGTGTGTTATATCTATCAATATTTACCTTATTAGATATTGACTTAGAAATTAAAAAAATTATTTATAAATGTGTTTACATAACAGTGATAAACCTCTTTAAATGTAACATCAATAAGATATTTTTAAAAAGAAAATATTTTCCAAAACTAAAAAAAATGTAGTGAGAAGTAGGGCATGCTTTTACATTTTGGGAAAACTTTATTTTCTGGCTTCATAGAAAGATGAAAGCTGGGTTGTCGTATCTACTTCTGCTTTCAATCTATTGCAATATGTTGTTTTGGTTGAAGAATATGAAGACACTCCAAACGTAAGCAGATGTGCGGTTCAGAATGGAATATTTTTATAGCCTTTCAGATAATTGTGGCTATTTTTCTTTGATATGACTGAAACTCAACAAGTGTTGCTCCTTAAAGGTGAGTTGCTTCATGAAATCTGAAACCATATCAATGAAGTTGGCATAATCCATTATACCAAATACCATGCTGTTGTTATCATTGCTTGCTTTTTTTTTTTTTTTTTTTAACTCTTTTTGCATGGTAGTAAAGGAGATGATTACTAACCAGTACAGTTTGGTGCCATTGCCTTGATTTGTAATAAAATCACACCGGTTTTATCTACCATTGCCTTTTCATCATCAGTGCAATTGTCTACACAGTCAAGATGGCAAGTATTATGTTAGAGTTATTATTAAAATAGTTTTGACCTCAAAGACACCATCAAAGTGTTTAGGAGACTTCACTTTGAGAACCACTGGCCTAAAAGGAAGAGAATATAATAAGGAGGTTGAGCGAAGGCTCTGAGGCTGGACAGAGTAGTGATAACACTCACCTCATTACTGATTTCATCTCCATGAAATACTTAGCAAGTCACCCACTTTTCCCACACCCTCTAAAACAGGAATAATAACAGATCTTCCCTCCCAGAGGTGTTACAAGGATTAAAGGAGACCCCTCAGCACAGTGCCTGACACATGGTAATCTCAGCCAATCTTAACTATGAATACTAATATTTATATTATCGCTTCTCTTTGAGATAGAGAAGCAATGGTTTGAGTAGCTCAGAATATCAGCTGTATTTGCTGGCATTTGTTTATGCTGCACCAATCTAAATTTAGTTCTGCATTTCCTCTGTTGAGGACAAGCTACATGCAGATATGTGTATTTTCCAACCAAGTTGAGTACAGAAATTGATAGCTTGCCCTTAATGGGCTGATTTTTCAAATCTTCATGTAGTCAATCACGAGAAAGATTTCTCAGTAGTTAGTTATGACAAATGTGAGAGGAGAGTTTGATGGGGATCCATGATCTCTGAGTCCCTGATCTGCAGCCTGCCACAGCCACGTGGGGAAAGAGATTATTACCAGTAGGTTACCCTATGATCAGAAAGTCAGATCACAAGGAATCACAGGAATCCCATTTACCTAAGGTCGGGTACCAACACTTTAGAAATGTCTTTCCTACAACATTTGCTCTTGTCCTAATCTCAGTCCTCCAGATTTTACCACTTTGTAGAGAAAACTGAATTCAAGTAAATAATCTCTAAGGAAAAAAGGGGGCACGTCGGTCTTTGTCTCCATAAAGGGTGAGGTGTGCACAGGTACACGTACAAACATGTATGCTGCACTCTCACCAACAAGAATCTGGCAGATTCTCTGAGTGCTGGAAAACTCCAAGCTCATAAACTCATCTAATATCAATAAATGGGGGTGGGGGAAGGTGAGTATTAGTCAAGGAGACCCAGGGACATTCTGCCTGCCTATTTTACTCTTAGGAATATTTTTTACTGCTTCAAAGGTGTATGCTCTCTCTTATTTTCCTTGTAATTATAAGAGGTTCACCTGGGCTATTTTTCAAATCATTTTTGATATTTACCTGAGTAGAACAGAAAAAATCTAAAATGAAACGGCTCTTAACAACAGTAAATCAATGATACAAGCTTGATTATAAGTGGCACATGCTATTTGGTCTCAATGTTGGAAAAAATCATAGAGTGTGTTAGTGATGGAGCTGAAATGAAGTGTGCCCTGTTGAAAGAGAGCAGCGCCTTCTGGTTGCCCCACATACAAGCATGGACTAAGAATGGTCATATCTTCTCATTTTCATATTCAGGGTGGAAGTCCAGATTTTTAAAAGAAAAGTTGTTAGGTAACTGAATTTAGGCTTCCCTGGTGGCTCAGCGGTGAAGAATCCACCTGCCAATTCAGGAGATGAGAGTTCCATCCCTGGATCCGGAAACTCCCCTGGAGAAGGAACTGGCTACCCACTCCAGTATTCTTGCCTCAGAAATCCCCTGGATAGAGGATCCTGGCAGTCCATGGGGTCACAAAAGAGTCGGACACGACTTGGCGACTAAAAACAGTCAAAAAAAACACGTTGGCAGGATTTCAGGCTACCATATTTTGGATTTCTCCAAAGACACAATTTCATCTCCTTTCCATTTAATGGATCAATATACAGTGCCCTCCACTCATCTGTTACCACTCACTGGTTTGCAAGGGCGGGAACGGCGGACAGAGAGGAGCCTTGATCGCCCTCCGGTGGTTACAATGTGCCATAACAATTAGCTGAACACGTTATTTATTGAAAACTTTCATATTTTGGAAATTCTCTAAAATCAATAAAGCAGACTTTAGCTATTTTATGTGAGATATGAACCACGTGGTAATTTTACTGTTACTCGGCTCTGGGATAATGGGCGACAGAAAGAAGGGGTAGGGAAATCTGAGTAAAGACTTGAGACTTCGAATGCACAAGGGTTTCAGATCTAGCCACCAGGAAAAGAATCTTAAAAAGCTGTGCTCTAACTAAAGGCAGGGCCAGCAGTTCAAGCTGCTGGATGAGAGGTATATATTGTGCTGTATGTTTACAGATGAATGCGATGTGAAGCAACATCTTATCCACTGGCTAGAGTGGTACCTAGTAGTTACCACCTAATTTGATCCCTGTTTTAAGAATTTGATAGTAATTTTGCAATTATTAATTAATGGAGAACACATTATATCCTTTTGCTTTAGAAGCTGAACTTGAAGAAAGCATTTTTAGGGTGGGGAAGGAGATACATTAATTAAAAAAAAATTAAACAGAATTTCAAATAGCTCAGTAATACGGAACTAATACAGGTTCCTGAGAAAGTTGAAAAATAGATCCTGTGACAGCCTTGTTTCACTTGGATGCCCACGTTATCTTAAAACCCTGTTCCCGAGTATTATATGCCTCTAGCTCAAATGTCAACTTTCAAGGATGGTTCCCTGCGTGTATTCATTTCCTCGCTGGTTTGCCCCTCCTCGACACACTCAGATAATTTAATGAACTGAAATACAATTGCTTTTAGAAGCTCAATACTTCATTATACTTTTGTTTTAAAAACAGTTTTTGAGTTGAGAGGATGTCAGCAAAACCAACCGAAAGAATGTGGCTGTTGTTACAAGGTCAGCTTTTCAGAAGCTGGAGGCAGCTGCTATTGGCGTGCTGTCAAGCAATCACCCGGGGGGCAGCGGGCAAAGGCAGGGCCATGAATCAGCAGTTCTGCCAACACTAAATACGGTAACCCATTAATGTGCAAGATAACAGGTACCCATGCCGCTTCAGAAAGCGCTGGAGGGGGGAAATATTTCATTTCTCATGTTTAATTAGAAGGAAATCCGGGTAGGTGTGATTAAAGCTCTGATGTGAGATCCCGTGTGTGTTCCTGGGTGTGCCTGTATTGGGACGTGGATTGCCATATTTATCCAAATGGATTTCTTCTGTGGAGAAAAACATTCACATGGAGAGCTGAAATGTCAGAAGCTTGGTATTTCAAATGCGATACTCTTGAGCTCAAGAGGGGGTCATGTTTTAGACTGTTCAATCGGAGAGCCACTTGTGACCATTGAGTGGTTCACGTGTGCCCCATCCAAATGAAGACGGGTTGGACGTGTAAGATACACACTGGAGTCCAGAGATACAGAACAAAAAATAATGAACCGTATCTCTTTGATAACTTCTATTGCTTACATGTTAAAATGATAGTATTTCTGATATATTGGACTACGTGGAATATATTTATACTAATTTCATCTGTTTCTTTTTATTTCTTAATGGGGCTACTAGACAATTTAAAATGACACGTGTGACTTGTACTACATTTCAATTGGACAGTGCTGCTTGAGAAGATATTTGATTTGATCTCCTTCCAGTCTCTCATACAGATCCACAAAGTGAAAGTGAAAGGGAAGTCGCTCAGTCGTGTCCACCTCTTTGCGACACCATGGACTGTAGCCCACCAGGCTCCTCCATCCACGGGATTTTCCAGGCAAGAGTACTGGAGTGGGTTCCTTCTCCAGGGGATCTTCCAGACCCAGGGATCGGACCCAGGTCTCCTGCATTGTAGGCAGACGCTTGTACCATCTGAGCTACCAGGGAAGTCACAGATACCACAGATACACAAACACACACACATGTACACATGCGTACATGCAAGGGGTAAGAAGGGCATCATGGTAGAGGGTCCTTTAATAACGACAGGTTTCAAAGTTCTATTCGAGGTGCTAGTTTGGAAATCTACACTGAAGAATAGGACAACGTAAGTCGAAGCACTGGAAGCTGCTGCTGCTGCTGCTGCTGCTGCTAAGTCGCTTCAGTCGTGTCCGACTCTGTGCGACCCCATAGAGCCATACTACCTTAAATCACCAATTGACCTCAACTTTAGATCCAGGGGTGAAAGGGCATTTGTCATAGTTCATTTAATTCTGGCCACTTTACTAAGACTGAAAGGGACAGCCAAAGACGCTGAAAATGTTTTTCCTCTCATCACTCTTTTTTTTTGGGGGCCATGCTATGCAGCATATGGGATTTTAGCTCCTGGACCAGGGAACGAACCCATGCCCTCTGCAATGGGAGAGCACAGTCTGAACCACTTGACCACAAGGGAAGTCCCTTCTCATCACTCTTACAGAAGAATGAAATGACCTCTGTAGAAATGAACTGGTTGTACCTTCCTGATCTGTTTTAGACACAGACACTTTCAAGAAGGATTTGACTATGATTGTCCAAACTGGGTCATAACACATTGGCCTATAGAACTCTGACTTAATATGGATTTTATTAAAAGCAAAATCCAGACTTTGAGGAGTTTGGAGGCCTCAAATCAAACAGATGCCAATTTGGGGTTCCAAAATCATTCATCTCTTACCCTTAAATTCCTCTTTAATCCATTTTAACTTCAACTATCAACTTTATTTTTAATAAACACAGCTGGAAAACAAAGAGCTGAGCAGAGAGTTCATCGATGGTAGATGGGCCAGTGTAAAAGATTGTCCAAGGGACTTTTCTAGTAATAAAAGGCGGTTCTTGAACTTGTTGGAAGAAAGGGTGAAGTTCCTTAAATGTTTCTTCGTTTAAAGCTATGCAATATCTCCTTCTCTTCTCAAATAAACAACCTAATTTTGTCCTTCAAATTTAGAAGTTGAGACAGGTTTTTGGGGAGACTTCTTTTGGAGAATGGCTCATTATACACCCCTAACATCTCTTTCTAGTATTCTTCTTTCCCTAAACTGATAACATACAAAATTTTGTTGTTGTTTAGTTGCTAAGTCGTGTCTGACTCTTTGCGACCCCGTGAACTGTAGCCCACCAGGCTCCTCTGTCCCTGGAATTTTCAGGGCAAGAATATTGGAGGGGGGTTGCCATTTTCTTCTCCGGGGGATCTTCCTGACACAGGGATCAAACCTGCATCTCCTGCAGCTCTTGAGTTTTGGCTGACTCTTTACCACTGAGCCACTGGGGAAGCGCATACAAAATTTAGTGCATTCATTCAAAGTTACAGAAATGTTTTAAAGAAAATCAATATGTTTGTATTTTAGTAATTTTTCAGATATTTTTCATATACATGTTTTCTTAGTTTAGAAAGTTGAATATTACATTAAGTGGTAAAATATGAACACTTTCATAAGAGATCAAAACTAGACAAACACTTTTGCCACCGATTTGGGTTAATTTTTAAAAAATATTCCCAGTTTGGACAGTGAAAGGAACCGGATGCATCCCACATTTAACTTTCTGACAAGTGCATTTTTTTAATCTAAGTTCTTGACAAGTGTTTCTGAGTAATATTAAAAAAAAAACTGACTATATTTGGAAAGCATGCAAAAGAAAGAAAAGCTTAGGCAAGCTAGGAGCTTTGTAGCATTTGTAGCAGAGCAATCTTATATAATCTGATACCAATGGTTGGGATTTAGAAGAAGTTAAGACCACAGGTATGGAAAGATTATATAAAAGAGGCTGACTTAATTTCACTAAAGTTTTAGATAACTGCATTACAGTGTTAAAACACTTCACCATCTAATAGTTAGAATTTACTCTTGCTTTTATTTTAGATTTTATTACCAAGAAACATAACAAAAATAAGGATTCCTATATATTCTAAGATATTATGGGTTTACTCTTTCAGAGAAACCAAATATAGAAAAACCACCATCCAGTCAAGGCTATAATTTTTCCAGTAGTCATGTATGGATGTGAGAGTTGGACTATAAAGAAAGCTGAGCACCAAAGAAATGATGCTTTTGAACTGTGGTGTTGGAGAAGACTCTTGAGAGTCCCTTGGACCACAAGGAGATCCAACCAGTTTATCCTAAAGATCAGTCCTGAGTGTTCATTGGAAAGACTGATGGTGAAGCTGAAACTCCAATATTTTGGCCACCTGATATGAAGAGCTGACTCATTTGACAAGACCTTGATACTGGAGAAGATTGAAGGCGGGAGGAGAAGGGGACGACAGAGGATGAGATGGTTGGATGGCATCACCGACTCAATGGACATGAGTTTGGGTAAACTCCGGGAGTTGGTGATGACCAGGGAGGCCTGGTGTGCTGCAGTCCATGGGGTCACAAAGAATCGGACACGACTGAGTGACTGAACTGAACTGAACACCATTGACAGCAGCTGTGACATATGCAAAATATGGTGTGGGAAAACTGACAGGGCTTGGGAGACTTCAACATGGGGGTTAAAAGCGACTTCAGATTGCTCTCTGACCTGGAAGCACAGACGAAAGGAGTTAATGGAGATTGACAGCTTATCTCAAGTCCTTGTAGTATGGCCTTGCCATTATCAGAGGAAGAAAAAGGACACGATTCTCAGGCAGTAAAGGTAAGATGAGCCCCTCTGTCCTCCTAAATGTGATTCCTAGCAAGAGATAAAACTGAAAGTATATAGCTTTCAAAGAAGATATGGTGTATTTAATGGAATGTTACCCAGTCATATAAATAATGAAATATTGCCATTTGCAGCAACATGGATGAACCAAGAGATCATCATACTGTGTGACTAACATCATATGATATCATTTATATGTGGAATCTTAAAAAACAATACAAATTTTATTTACAAAACAGAAATAGACTCACAGTCATAGAAAATAAACTTATGGATAAATCGCGGATTGTCATATACATACTGCTATATATAAAATAGAATACAACAAACAACAAGGATATAGCACAGGGAACTATATTCAATATCTTGCAATAACCTATAATGGTAAGGGATCTGAAAAAGAATATATATATATATTATTTTATATGTTACCTATCTATATAACTGAATCACTTTTGCTATACACCTGAAACATTGTCAATCAACTGTATTTCAATAAAACAAACAAAAACAAAGTATATAGCTTTCACTGGCTTCACCATGATGAACTGCTTTAATGAATGACTTACTTCACTTTTCTAGGATTGACAGTCTGTGTTTAGCAACTAAAATTGGAAATCAACTCATGACTGAGATCTGTCTAATTAAAGAAATAAAAGGAATTTATAAGTACAGCTTTATAAAAGGAATTTATCAACTGTTTTAAAATTTGACAATGATATAAAGCCATCCTGTAATGGGATTCCTTAAAGCACAGAATTAAGGTTAAGAACATCAAGTCCATTTGTATGACTTAATTCTTTCATCTGCAGCAAGAGAAACAGTCAACAATTAAATATTACTGTGAGCACGTGCATAAGCATTTGTGCATGTATGCACGTGTGTGTGTAGGGTGTTTGTGTGAAGCATCCATTGTCTGCTCACGTAAGGACAGAATGGAAAGTTGATAGGTTTAAGAATAAGGTAAACTGACAACTTAATTTTTTTGTATATATAAATACTGACTGTTTCCCCAGAGAGTCTACCTACTCCATGGCACATTTTAAAGACTCCTGGAAAGAATGGCCTATTCACACTCCAACAAAACAAGAGTTTTATTGTACTCAAATGCACCAGAAAAGTTGATAGGTTTAAGAATAAGGTAAACTGACAACTTAATTTTTTTGTATATATAAATACTGACTGTTTCCCCAGAGAGTCTACCTACTCCATGGCACATTTTAAAGACTCCTGGAAAGAATGGCCTATTCACACTCCAACAAAACAAGAGTTTTATTGTACTCAAATGCACCAGGTTCTTAGAGAAATACTCAGGCAATCTAACTTTCAGAAAAATTTACCTATTAGAATTTATTAATAATAACAGTATACTTATTAATAGCAATAGTACTTATAAGAAAGAGAATACAATTTAACCAAAGTAGTGACCCTTTGAATATTTTTAGAAAGTAACTGTGAAAAATTTCTATGATAAAACATGAAAATATAGGAAGAAACCAGCTGAACTGGCAAAACACACAAGTCTGCTTCTATGTCTCAGAGTTTTTCCTTCTCATTTAACAATGGTTAATAATACTGAACGACATATTCAAAAACCTGCATAGCTATGACTTTAATCACTGTTGCCTTTACCAGGTAAATTTAAGCAAGTAGGATTCTGAGCATCTTTAAGTAGGAAAATGCTGCTGTAGGGTAGAGGAGAGGAGGCCCTGGTTGGGGGGGGCGGGGATGATTGGACTCATCCTAGGGTGATGTTCATCTTCCTCTCACTCCAAAGTACCAATGTGTAAGAGAAAGGGAGGCAGCGATCTCCAGTAACTGACCCAGAGAAGGCTGGGGGTCGCTGGCTGTAGTGCAGAAAGGTCGTTTCTTGAACCCAGCAGTTTACTTGTCTGCTTACCAGATTCTGACTAGCTGAATAAGGGAATACAATATATTGCCAGCATACTACAGGGTTCTGAAAAATACTACATATATTACTAAAAAACTTCCCTAATGTTATATATATATTATGTATATAATTTTATGTAGAATTATCTCTATATGTACACTCTCTCTCTGTAATTTAGCTATATAATTCTTATGTATATGTATATTACATATACATAAAATTTTTATATATATTTATATGTATATATAATTCTTTTGGAGTTTTACAGTCACCTTCCTAAATATATACGTAGAGGAAAATCATCCAACATGGAAGATGAGTTCCCGAATCTTCTGCATTTCGGGCTTAGAGTATGAGGTTTGTTTGCAGAATGTGCCCAAGAGATAAGCTTTCACAACAAAGTTCTGTGCCAGCGAGTCTTAAAGTTACTGCATGCTCTGAACACACACTGACAAGATGTGGAAGTATAGCATAGTAGCCAAGAGCATGGGACTACAGCTATTACTCATTTCTCTAAAAGTATCTCTTTATCTTTGATGTAAGGATAGTAATAATGCTTACTTAGAGTAATCTTGTGGATTAATTTAGATAATGAATGTATTGCACCCAGAATATAGCTAGGTACTCAAGAACTGATAACTGTTCAGGGATCATTAACCAGGGTGAACAGTGGGAAGTAACTAAACAGAAATTAGAGGATAGGAGCATTTCCAAAGAGTCATTAAAAACGTTTTATTTGTTTATTTGGCTGAGCCGGGTCTTAGTTGCTTGCTTATCGCAGCATATAATATCTTTAGTTGTGCCATGTGGGATCTAGATCTTTGACCAGGGACTAAACCCAGGCCCCCTGCATTGGGAGCACGGAGTCTTAGCCATTGGACTACCAGGGAAGTCCCAGAGTCATTTTTTCAATTAAAATTTTTTAAATTGAAGTATAGTTGATTTACAGTGTTTTAGGTATACACCAAAGTGATTCAGTTCTATATATAATATATATATATTCTTCTTCAGATTCTTTCCTAGTTTAGATTAGTACAAGATACTAAACATATAGATCTCTGTGCTATACAGTAGGTCCTTATTGTTTCTCTGTTTTACACAGAGTAGTGTATATCAGTTAATCCCAAATCTCTAATTTATCCATCCCCTCCTTTCCCTGGTAAACATAAGCTTGTTTTCTAAGTCTGTGAGTATTTCTGTTTTGTTAATAAGTTCATTTGTATCATTTTTGAGATTCCACATGTAAGTGGTATCATTTGTCTTCTCTGTCTCAGGATGATGATCTCCAGGTCCATCCATGTGGCTGCAAATGGCATTATCTCATTCTTTTTCATGGCTGAATAATATTCCATTACACACACACACACACACACACACACACACATAATCAACATCTTCTTTATCCATTCATTTGTTGATGGACACTTAGGTTACCTTCATGTCTCGGCTATTGTAAACAGTACTACTCTGAACATTGGGGTATATGTATCTTTTCAATTAGAACTTGTATCTTTTCTGGATATATGCCCAGGAGTGGGATTGCTGGATCATATGGTAACTACTTTTAGTTTTTTAAGGAACCTCTATACTGTTCTCCATGGAGAAGGAAATGGCAAACCACTCCAGTATCCCTGCCTGGAAAGTCCCAAGGACAGAGCATCCTGGTGGGCTGCAGTCCATGGGGTCACAAAGAGTTGGGCAAGACTGAGCAACTAACTCACACATACTCTTCTCCATAGTGTCTGTACCAATTTACACTCCTACAGAGTCATTTCCTAAGTGAAAATATCCTCCCTGTCAATTCACAGCGGCTCTGTTGTATTAGCTATTTGAGAATATCGAGCTGGAAGATCATTGTCCAATCACAAAGAGAAAATTGGGTACATCAACCAGGTGAATGACTGAGGCCACCCAAGCCCATAACTAAGTCCACAGTCCCTTGCTGAGCCACCTCCCTAACCCAGACTTCCTCTCTGTGTAACACTCTGGATGCTGGCGTTAGAAAGTATCTGAAACAGCCTCTAATACCTGACAAGCAAAGTCCTCCAACCCTTTTACACAGTTTCAGATAAAACTCAGACAGCATTAGCAAATCTGGGTAAGTGCAAACTGAAGTGGCCAATGTACCTGAAGACATGTTATCATGGGTATTTAGTTCAAAACTGTTTGGAATTCCAGCATGGATTCCACAGTGATACTTTAAAATTCCTTAGGGTTATGTGGCTTTCCCTTGTCCTTTTGTTCAAACAGACCATTAATTCACTGGAGAGAATCAAGCCTCAACTACAGCACTCACCATGAAGACAATCAGGAATTAACTCCAACATTCTCTGTGAATCACAGAGCCTGCCGGAAACGCAATAGTGTTCCTAGAAAAGGCAGTAGTAACCACCAAAAATGCTAGCTGTAAATCTAGGCAGAGAGCTATAAAACTGAAAAGGTAAGGCCAGGAAGAATTTTATTTTTAGCAATCAACAGGTAGGAAGCTTACTCTTACTTTCATCTTTTCTGATAGACTATAAGAATATACAAAAAGCATAAGTAAAGCTAGAGTACAGAAATGATCATGGGGGTATACAGTGTCAAGAACTTTACACGTGAAACCTTTAAAGACATATTATCCACTTAGGGGGTTTGGATGTAAATCCTGGACTCTTGTAAGGAACTATGTATTTTTTAGAGGAACTGTTCTAGATTCAGGCTTACTCATTCAAAAAAAAATTAATTGCTCTGCTTGACAATGTGGGTCATTAGAAAGTACCAAAATAAGGTTATTCTTATCTATTTTCAGAAAACGTATTCATGCATTTATGTATTTATTATGAACACTGCAGCTCATGGTGCAAAGTTATGAACTCTGGAAAATACAATAATACGTTGGACCTGGACTCTGTCCCTGGCAGCACAGAGATCTTGCAGAGTAATGACGACTCACTACTCATTACGCAGGCTCATGAAGTAATTACCTGTAATGCGGCATCAAAAGTGCCAAGCAAGCCAGGGGAGAGATGCACTCATGGTATTCGGATTTCAGAGGATGAAGAAAACTGGAAGAGATTGGTCCAGTTGGGGGCCATCACTAAAGAAATGTCATCTGAAGGTAGCACTGGATGTCCCTGGTGGTCCAGGGGTTAAGAATCCACCCGCCAGTGCAGGGGACATAGGTTCGATCCCTGCTCTGGGAAGATTCCCCGCGCCTGGGGCAGCTAAGGCTGTGCGCCACAACTGCCGAGACTGCATGCCTGGATCCCGTGCTCCCAGCAAGAGGAGCCACTGCAATGAGAAGCACACACACCGCAACTTGAGTAGCCCACATGCAGCAACAAGACCCAAGCACAGCCATAAGTGAATGAATATTTTTAAAAAGGCATAGCACGGTGCCTGGTGCTTAAAAAAATAAATGCATGATGGATTCATGTCAATGTATGCCAAAACCAACACAGTACTGTAAAGTAAAATAAAAATAAAAATTAAAAAATAAAATAAAATAAATGCAGCATGGCTCCCTCTACGTGCTGGTGCTTATGAAGACTACAGGATTAATAAATGAATGAATAAAAAGATACTGGAGGGATGAAGGGGCACAGTGCCTGGCACACACCAGTTATCAACAAATGCTTCTTGAACTGAAGTGGAGAATTAGAGGAAGGACATTTTAGTCAAGGAAATAAGCAAACATTGGGGCATCTAGGACAGTGGGCCGGGGAAGGCAATGGCACCCCACCCCAGTACTCTTGCCTGGAAAATCCAATGGACGGAGTAGCTTGGTGGGCTGCAGTCCATGGGGTCGCTAACAGTCGGACAGACTGAGCGACTTCACTTTCACTTTTCTCTTTCATGCATTGGAGAAGGAAATGGCAACCCACTCCAGTGTTCTTGCCTGGAGAATCCCAGGGATGGGGGAGCCTGGTGGGCTGCCGTCTATGGGGTCGCACAGAGTCGGACACGACTAAAGTGACTTAGCATGATAGCATGAATAAATTATATCATTTTGGGAGTCCTTTTAAAACAGTCTGCCAAAAATGGATATGTATCTTTTTAAAATTAATTTTTATTGGAGTATAGTTGCTTTATAATGTTGTGTTAGTTTATACTGCACAGTAAAGTGAGCCCACTATATACATACATGCATCCCTCGTTTTTTGATCTCCTCCCCATTTGGGCCGCCATGGAGCACTGAGCAGAGCTTCCTGAGCTGTGCAGCAGGTTCTCATCACTTATCTGCTTATATAGTATCAGTCATGTACGTATGTCAGCCTTGACTTCCAATTCATCCACCCCCACCCCCTATTTTAGTATTATCCATAAAATTTACTGTGATACTAAAGATTCCCGGTCATAGGACCTCATACTTGAATCTTGGAGGCCCATGATTCCTAGATTTGAGCAGTTTCAACCCTCCTGTTCTGAGTTTTGACGTTGGAGCACTGTCTCTTGATCTGTAGTGAGGAAAGTGTTCTGGGTCTAAATGTTGTCATATTTTAGTTATTATGATATAAAGTTGCCTATAGATTGCTGGAAAGACTTTTCTTGAATAATTTAACATGCACATGGTAAATGTTTCTAACTTTTACAAAACTTTCATTAAATGCCCAAAGGCTAAAAGAGGCTTTAAATCTCTTCTCAGTTGGTTGAAGAGCTACACATTGTGACTTGCTAATCATTCTGTAAGTTAGTTTTTAACTCGTATTCATTTTTCCTGATATTCTTATGAATTAGATCTTGGAGCATGTGACTATGCTGCCACGGCAGACTCTGAAAGGATGCTCTAGATTGAATTGCAGAAAGTTTGCAGGCCTACCTCAAACTCTCGGTAGCTGGATCTCTAGGACATCTCCTAGAGGAGTTTTCAGCTTCTTCAGTTCTGAAAGGGAAGTAATGCTATTGACTCCACTCGGTAAACTGAAGGTTACCTGCTCTTATCTCTTTCTGTCTAACCTTTGGGAACATGGAAAACTGATCATAGGCCATTTGCGCTCCAGTTTCTGTGACATCCGTGAGAAAGATGGCTAGGTTAGTCTGGGTTAAAGATATGCAGCTATTAAACATTACTAACACTTTAAACGTAGCTACTTTGAACCACTCACTGGTAGGCTCTAGAAGTGCAGTCAAGGTCGCCCTTGGTCAGTGATGGAGAGGACAATAATAAATCACTAGCTCAAAGAGATTTTTGGGGCCCAGTTGAGGTCTCAGAACACATTAAGAAAAGTAGCTTGCAGATAACAAGCTGTGTCAAGTGAACTGAAACTTCAAGCCTTCTGTCTGTTGGAACCTATTGATTTTCATAGGGACTATTAAGCCAAGTTCCCTGGAATAGGAACAGGGATATTTCTATTGAGTTTGTGACAAGTGTACATCTACAAGAGAAGAGAGATAACAGGGTGGAATCTTAATCTTGGCCTGATTTGTATGCTCTACCATTCAGAGATCCACTTGGAAGTCTGGGTGTTTTTAGAGCAACTTAGTCATTCAAATTTGATTTTTTTTTTTTTTTT
>SJYX01015615.1:120278-132473 GCA_006410675.1 Oreotragus oreotragus
CCTTTGACTGTGTGGATCACAATAAACTGTGGAAAATTCTGAAAGAGATGGGACTACCAGACCACCTGACCTGTCTCTTGAGAAATCTGTATGCAGGTCAGGAAGCAACAGTTAGAACTGGACATGGAACAACAGAATGGTTCCAAATTGGGAAAGGAGTATGTCAAGGCTGTATATTGTCATCCTGTTTATGTAACTTATATGCAGAGTACATCATGAGAAACGCTGGGCTGGATGAAGAATCAAGATTGCCAAGAGGAATATCAATAACCTCAGATATGCAAATGGCACCACCCTTATGACAGAAAGTGAAGAAGAACTAAAAGGCCTCTTGATAAAAGTGAAAGAGGAGAGTGAAAAGGTTGGCTTAGAGCTCAACATTCAGAAAACTAAGATCATGGCATCCGGTCCCATCACTTTATGGCAAATAGATGGGGAAACAGTGGAAACAGTGGCTGACTTTATTTTTCTGGGCTCCAAAATCACTGCAGATGGTGACTGCAGCATGGAATTAAAAGATGCTTGCTCCTTGAAAGGAAAGTTATGACCAACCTAGATACCATATTAAAAAGCAGAGACATTACTTTGCCAACAAAGCTCCGTCTAGTCAAGGCTATGGTCTTTCCAGTAGTCATGTATGGATGTGAGAGTTGGACTATAAAGAAAGCTGAGCGCCGAAGAATTGATGCTTTTGAACTGTGGTGTTGGAGAAGACTCTTGAGAGTCCCTTGGACTGCAAGGAGATCCAACCAGTCCATCCTAAAGGAGATCAGTCCTGGGTGTTCATTGGAGGGACTGATGCTGAAGCTGAAACTTCAATACTTTGGCCACCTGATGCAGAGAGCTGACTCATTTGAAAAGACCCTGATGCCGGGAAAGATTGAGGGCAGGAGGAGAAGGGGATGACAGAGGATGAGATGGTTGGATGGCATCACCGACTCGATGGACATGGGTTTGGGTGGACTCTGGGAGTTGGTGATGGACAGGGCGGCCTGGTGTGCTGCAGTTTATGGGATCGCAAAGAGTCAGACACGACTGAGTGACTGAACTGGACTCATCCTTCAGGTTTCACTGACAATGTTTTTACGTCAGAAAGAGCTTCCTCTGATGGCTTCAAAGAATTTAGTTCACCCTACTGCTTTTTTTCATAGCCTCTATTTGTTTCCATTGTATAGTTTCATTCATTTGTTCATGCCTTTAGGCATGCATTTATTCAGCAATTATTGCTGAGTGTCTACTGTGCAGCAAGCACTGGTTTAGGAGCCATGGAGGCACAGACCGTGCGCTCATGGAGCTCTATCACTGTTATTGTCCATTTATTTGCCTGTTTATTTGATGTCTATCTTTTCTTTGGCACTTCCCTGCTGGCTCAGTGGTAAAGAATCTGTCGGCCAATCCAGGAAATACAGGTTTGATCGCTGTGTTGGGAAGATCCCCTGGAGAAGGAAATGGTAACCCACTCCACTATTCTTTCCTGGGAAAATCCCATGGACAGAGGAGCCTGGAAGGAAACAGTTCATGGGGTCATAAAAGAGCTGGACATGACTTACTGATTAAACAGCACCACCAACAAAATCTTTTCTTTTAGACTGTGACCTCTATGAGGCCAAATAATACAAAAGGTAAAGAGGTTATTGCCTATTCAATGTCTCACAATTCCTTACTGATAAAGCTAGCCCTAGAAGCTTGTCCCCAGTAGTTGGTGCTTTTTTTTCACTTTAAGAAACATATGAAGTTAATTGTAGGTGTGGCAAAGACCACTAGTGTTCTGTTCCTCCTTGGGAACACAGCTGTACTACATTTCCCAGACTTCCTTTCACTTTAAACACTAGGTTAAGTTTTAGCTAATGGGATGTGAACAAAAGTGAAGGCCTGTCTCATAAGGCTTTATGTGCTCATTCAAGCTTTTTGTGTGCACTTCCGTTGGCTGGAAACAGAGGACTCTGTAATTTAAGAGGATGGAAGAACTCTAATATGAAATGGGCTTGAAGTGAAGTTAGTGAAGTGAAGTTGCTCAGTCGTGTCTGACTCTTTGCGACCCCACGGACTGTAGCCTAGCAGGCTCCTCTGTCCATGGGATTTTCCAGGCAATAGTCCTGGAGTGGATTGCCATTTCCTTCTCCAGGGGATCTTCCCAACCCAGGGATCGAACCTGGGTCTCTCGCATTGTAGACAGATGCTTTACCGTCTGAGCCACCAGGGAAGTCATGAAATGGAAGAACTCTAATGTGAAATGGGCCTGGTTCCCTGAATCACCACATGGAAGAAAGCCACTAAGAACACCTATTCAAACTGAACTACATGAAGAAGAAATCTGGAGCTTTATTTGTAATAATGGCAAATATTACTACTAATGAATTTGTTACACATGTGACTATTCTAAAAACATTAGAATATTGGGATATTAAACAAAGGGGCCTTGGGTTTCCCAGGTGGCTTAGTGGGTACAGAGTCTGCCTGCAATACAGGAGACAAAAGAGATACAGGTTCCATTCCTGAGTGGAGAAGATCCCCTGGAGGAGGGCATGGCAACCCACCCCAGTATTCTTGCCTAGAGAAGCCCATGGACGGGGAGCCTGGAGGGCAATAAGGCTATAGGGTTGCAAAAAGTCAGACACCACCAAACAACTGAGCACACACGTGTGCAACCAAAGAGGCTACAGTGTATTATCCCCATTTTGAATACGTCATGTATTTCCTAGAGAAGGCCAGACGAAGCTGGAAAGGAGAGGGTCTGCTATAGTCCTACAGTTAATATCCCTTTAACAAAGCCTACAGTAGTTCTCCTCTTCCTGCAGTCAACAGTAATTCTCAATTACCTGCCCACACTGCAGAGTGGGATTAATAACACTCTCAACCTTTGCCAGTTTTCTGAACAGACTCAGAAACCACACACAAATCTTACTAGCAGTAAAAAGCACTACCTACCAGGCACATCCAAGGTTTCCTCCAAGTGCTTAATATTGAGGGTAATAAACCCAACCAAAAAATCACACCATTCATTTAACTAAGGTCTTCACACAATGTGAAACTCTCCAAAAGTCTTCCAGAATCAGTATCTACAGGCAAGAGCTTGGGCTTCATAATAATCTCTATTTCTGATATAACTCCTATGTGATGTCAAAAAGCCATTAATAGATAAGTTTGAGAAAAAGGAAAATATTGAATTTTCATCCAGTGTGAAAGTGATCAGAATTTAGCACATCCAGTTCACAACCTCCCAAATGCATACTAAAAACTCCTAAAGGGCAACAATTTAAAGAATGAATTTACCATTTTGAAAATAAATTCAAATACTTAGCATATATTAAGATATGTACAAGCAACATTAGAAGGAATGTGATGAGCTGTTCTGAAGCTTATGTCTTTTTATATTTACTGAATAAAGGATTCATTGTGCACAGGTCCAAACAGTCTGGCAAGCTGCAGCCATGCTAGGAAACACTTACGCCAGATACATTTTATATCCATATTAGGCTGAAGAAAAAAGACGGGTTGAAGTGAACTACAAATGATGGTTTTCTTTTGCTCAAACTTTCATACAATTTTAAAACGAGGTGCCAAATCGTGTATTTCTAGAATACTCCTGATGATCACCAGTACATGAAACAACAGTGACTAAACTAAACCTGCAGCTTGAAAATAAAGTTAGAGATGTTCAGGTGACAGTCAATCCTGGGAGAGTCTTTTAGCTCCCTGGGAGGGTTTAGGATACATTTCAGAGTCTGTCATTCCAGAAAGTCTTTTGAAATGATGACCATGCTGAAGCTGGAATGTTAAAAACATTTCATTAACTGCCATGTAATTTTATTCTCTACATACCTCAACAATAAATACAGAGATTATAAATAGCTGCAAATAATTAACATTCACAAAAATATCCTTTTGATCATAGTACTTTCACCCCCAAATCATGTTCCATGAGTCGTTCAGCTTTGCGGCCATTTGGATCCTCTAATCTTTCTTTCTCTATAGTTTTAGTTGATCTGTATTTCCATTGCTTATGAAGAACTCTGCTTGAGGATGAATAGGAGAATGTGTATGTGCTCCATTGCTACGTCGTGTCTGACTCTTTGTGACCTCGTGGACTCTAGCTGGCCAGACTCCTCTGTCGGTGGGATTCTCCAGGTGAGAATACTGGAGTGGGTTGCTATTTCATCCTCCTGGGGATCTTCCCAACCCAGGGATCGAACCCACATCTCCTACCTTGGCAGGCAGATTCTCTACCACTGCACCACCTGGGAAGCCTCAAATAGGATAATGAAGAGATATAAATGGACTAACGATCTAGGGAAGGAAAGAAGAAACTACTTATTCAAATGAGGTTTGGCTTATTTGTGGATTCTGAATGTCTGTTATTCCTATTTTCAGTATACTATCCCCCATAATCACATTAGCCATAATAAAAGTGATAGATAATCTAGAGAAGAAAATCTAATATACAGTTGAAGAAAGATGCACTATTTGATGAGTTGTAGAGTTTTGTTCACGCATTATAGGCTTGGGTGACATGGGTGTACAATGTTTACAGTTATATAACCTCTCTGCTTAATCTGTGCTCCGTCGCTTCAGTCATGTCTGACTCTTTGTGACCCCATGGACTGTAGCCCATCAGGCTCCTCTGTCCATGGGGATTCTCCAGGCAAGAATAGTGGAGTGGGTTGCCATGCCTTCTTTCAGGGGATCTTCCTGAGCCCCAGGAATCGAAATTAGGCCTCCTGTGTTGCAGGCAGATTCTTTACTGCTGAGCTATCAGGGATACACACACACACACACACACACACACACACACACACACACAGTGCCTTATATAAAGATGATGCTTAATGATGAATGGGAATTTAACAAATCATGGAATGGAGGAATACACAACCTGATGATTGTGCATTACATATTTTTATTAAGATTTAATATTGGCAACTGAGTCAAAAATGTAGAGCAGAAAACGTAATCCCAGTTTTAAAAAAGACAGCCCCCATCATTTAATCTAAAATATGGACAAAATTGGAGTAATGGTCAGATATTTCTGGCCAATGACCTAATCAGTGAAACTGTGGATCTTGGAGATGTTGATGCCAGCATTTCTGGTTCACTCAGTGAATATACAAAACTTCTGCAGAGAACCATACAGACCAGATGGGTTTCATTAAAGACACAATCCAAACTCATCAGTACATGTTTGAGGACTCTCTTGCCATACAGTGTTTCAATTCAGGAGCTAGAGATGAATTACTATTATTTGAGAGTGATTCTTATAGAAATAAGACATAAAAAAAATAAGATATAAGTAATTGGCTCTAGGGGGACTTTCTTGGTGGTCCAATGGCTGATTACACACTCCTGATGCAGGGGACCTGGGTTCGATTCCTAATCAGGGAACTAGTTCCCACATTCTGCATCTAAAGGTCCCCTCATGCCACAATGAGGATGGAAGATCTCGTGTGCTGCGACTAAGACCCAGAGCAGCCAAATAAACAAATAAATATTAAAAATAAAATATATATGGGACAATTAAAAGATAAATAAATGAATGGTTCTTATCACAAAATAAGAACATGCTTATGCAAATAATCTACTCTCTAATGAATAATAATTTAAAAAATTAAACTAACATCCTGCATTCTTCTAATTTTGCTGTTTCAAAATATTGGGGGCACATGTTTCACCACCATGATGAGAAAACATGGGTTCTGATTGTGGTTAAAGGCACCAGTGGTAAACATAAGAGGGGCTATCCTGCCAGTCTCCTTTTCAGTTACATATTCATTCTACCCCAAGTTAAAAGATGTTGCTAGAAATAGTCACCAAATTCCTTTTTCTCCCCTGGGCTAGGCTCCAGCCCAACCTAATATCAAGAGATGTTCTGTAACAGCCTGAGTTATGGCATGCAAGTTCTTGGCATAGATTCCAGGCTCAACAAGTTTGGGACTGGGTTGTACTGCTGTGACATTTCTGGGAGGGTTTGAAGCAAAGAGACTTAGCACTGCAGCCAAGGCAACATGACTCCCCAGGAAAGCCAGCCTGAAGTCAAGTGGAATGCGCAAGCTGTTTTCCTGTCAGGAGACTGAGTTCCCTCCGCTGAAGTGGTGAGATCTTGTACCTGAATTGTATTTAAGAGTTTTAAACAGTGAGGAAGGGTGCTCATTCTCAAAGTCTCTTAGAGTGCCTTGGAATACCAACACAGCGGGTGGGGGCTGCCTACGCACACCCAGGTTCTACTTGGGTAAACATGGAGGGGGACCTCAGGGCAGCTCCAAGTGCCTTCATTCTTGTTGTCCTGGTGTCAGTTTTGATTTTGCTCTGGGAATGCCCAGAGGGCTCCTGGAAGCTGCAGTGGACCCTTACACATTCTGTTGTGGAAAGGATGTGGTGTCTTCATTTGAAAACTTCTGCCAATTGTAAAAGCACCTCATGTTCAGTCCATCGTGTCTGACTCTTTGAAACCCTATGGACTGTAGTCTGCTAGGCTCCTCTGTCCATGGAATTTTCCAGGCAAGAATACTGGAGTGGGTTGCAATTTCCATCTCTAAAAGAACCTCATATCTGGCAGATAATCAATATATCTTACTTGAAAGGCATCTATAAAGTATTAAATAAGAATTCTGAATTTAGTACAAGACTTTTAAAGCAATGAAACTAGGAACAATACTAATGCTTATTTGATGCGCAATGATTCACCAGGATTTTCCTCTATGTGACTGTTTTTTAGCAATTACTATTTATCTCTCAGCATACCTGAAACTATGTAATGTAACCTATTCAACTTAATTCTCTAGTACACCATGCTTTTTGTCCTTGCTTTCTGCTTCTTCTACCCACTTGACTCAACTCTGAGCTGCAAGGTCTCATATAAACTTAATTTACATTAAACTACAACATAAGATACCAAAGAGAGAATGCCTTAGTAGGAACTAAGATGTCCTTTGAGAATTAAACTATAAATCAACACAACTGAGCCAAAAATGACAAGGCCCCCTGAAGATAAAGAACAGCATCTGGGCAGGTCTCACTTGAGTGCCAGTGTTGAGTACCATCTAAAAAAATGATTTCTGGGACTTCCCTGGAGGTCCAGTGGTTAAACCTTTCATTGCAGGGAGTGTGGGTTCGATCTCTGGTTGGGAAGCTAAGATCCCTCATGCTTTATGGCCAAGAAACCAGAACATCAATAACAGAAGTAATATTTTAACAAATTCATTAAAGACTTCAAAAAAGGTCCACATTCAAACAAACAAACAAACAAACAAACAACCCTTTAAAAAAGAACAACAAGATTTCTGGTTACACTGCCTGGATTCCAATCTCAGCTTCACCATTTTCCAGGCAGGTCAATTAGCTGAACGTTGTGCCTCAATTTTCCTCATCTATAACATGGGAATAACTATAGCATTTGTCATAGGGTTGCTAGGAGGAGTCCATGAGAAAATATACTCAAGTGGCTTGGTAAATACAGTGCCTAGTATGGAGAAGGAAATGGCAACCCACTCCAGTGTTCTTGCCTAGAGAATCCCAGGTGGGCTGCTGTCTATGGGGTCGCACAGAGTCGGACACGACTGAAGTGACTTAGCTTAGCTTAGGTTAGTACCCACTGCTGCTGCTGCTGCTGCTGCTAAGTCACTTCAGTCGTGTCCGACTCTGTGTGCAGTAAATATTAGCTGTTATTTACAAGACTGAACTCTCAGTTTCTCAGTTCACTTGGGGAATTAGCAGATCTAAAGGAACAAAATTTTAATGAGAACTACAGGGGGAGTCAGCAACTGAGTGATAGAAAAGCAGGAGCCAGAGAGGAAGTTGATATTTATTGCTCCTCAATCATATGCCAGGCATTTTCTTATGTTCTCTATCCATGATTTCATTTAATTCCCAGGGATAATTCTTAACTAAATAAAGAAGGCTAAGTACTAATTAGAGGACAGACTGCTGTAAAAAGTGGTGTTAGGAAGCCTGGGACTCCCTGACAAAGAGCAATCACTTAAAAGGCTCAAAAATGGCGATGACCAATTCACGTGGAGACGATTCTGATGGCATATTTTCCTTTGCTGTGGGAAGATATGCTTAGCTCATGCTCTCCAATAGTTGAATGGCCCAGCTAATGTCCCTTAAAAGGATTTAATCTTACCAAACAACTCTCTGACTCTGTTCATCTTAAATTTGCCTACTGTTGAAGAATGGGTGATAACTGAACTGTGAAGAAAGCTGAGCGCTGAAGAATTGATGCTTTTGAACTGTGGTGTTGGAGAAGACTCTTGAGAGTCCCTTGGACTGCAAGGAGATCCAACCAGTCCATTCTGAAGGAGATCAGCCCTGGGATTTCTTTGGAGGGAATGATGCTAAAGCTGAAACTCCAGTACTTTGGCCACCTCATGCGAAGAGTTGACTCATTGGAAAAGACTCTGATGCTGGGAGGGATTGGGGCAGGAGGAAAAGGGGACGGCAGAGGATGAGATGGCTGGATGGCATCACTGACTCGATGAGCATGAGTCTGAGTGAACTCCGGGAGTTAGTGATGGACAGGGAGGCCTGGTGTGCTGCGATTCATGGGGTCCCAAAGAGCTGGACACGACTGAGCGAATGAACTGAACTGAACCTAACTGAAGATAGGGTGTTTAGCTCACAATGGTATCCTTGTAGCATTTATATTTATTGTATAACAATTAATAAACTGCTTTGTGGTTTCACAAGTTGGTCTCTCTGAGCTTGAGTCACAGGAGCCCATCTCAGTCCACACCTGTAAATAACAGAAGGTCCAGGCCCCGCGCAGCAATGTTGTTCAGAGAAACATCTCTAGTTGCTGGACTGGGGGCTTTGTGAAGCAGAAATCCAGATCTACTGAAACCTTGAGGCTAATAGTATCTGAAAGCCAAATGAAATGGCATTTTAATTAATAATTTTACCATATTTACACATGTAAGAAGTTCACCTCTTTGTATGGGAACTTCCTTTTCCTTCCATTTCTAGTGGGGGAAATATATTTTCCTATACTTTTACCCAATATGGAGGCATATATTTAGGCAACAATGGATCCTTTATATTTCTAAATGATCTAATAAGAGCTACTGAAGGGAGGTGATGAACTGCCCTTAATCGAATCCTGGTTGCTAAAAGTACAGAGATCAGAGAAAGAGAAATATCATATTATTGGAATCTAAATATAGTGGAATCTTTTAGATTCCATATAGTGGAATTTAAAAATGATACAAATGAATTTATTTACAAAACAGAAACAAACATACAGGCATAGAACACAAACTGATGGTTATCAAAGGGAATAGCAGGGGGTTGGTGGGGAAGAAATAAATTAGGAATCAGGATTAACATATACACACCACTATATATAAAATACTCAATAGATAAAACAGCAAGGACCTACTGGATAGCACAGGAAACTATACTCAATATCTTGTAATAACCTATAATGGAAAAGAATCTTAAAAAGAATATATATATATATATAAAACAATCACTTTGCTGTGTACTTGAACTAACACAACATTGTAAATCAACTATACTGCAATTTCAAAAAAAGAATATGTCACTGATGTCAACAGTGAGACAAACTTAACTTGGGGCTGTGAGGCATACCTAGTTTTTTGTTACTCTTAGCACAATATTAGGTCGTAACTCCATCCATTTCCTTTCTCTTGGAATAAATTTAGGGGGAAAATATCAGCAATTAAGTAAGCAGGGTGTCATGTAATAAGGGTATCATTTCTTTATTTAGAAGCTCCAGCTTTTTTGGAGGCACCTAGATGGCTGGCCAGGTGGCAACCACTTTCATCCCTTGTTTCTGGGCTGAAATCAGAAGAAATCACCTGGAAGCTCAGATCAACAAAAAAGTCTCCTACTGAGTATCCACTGAACATCAATTTCTCCTACAATTTCCAAAAACTATTATCAAATCATGAAACTCACTGTCATTACCACCATCATCTGCATTTTGGCTGACAACTGCATAGTTTTACAACACCACAGTGACTTTGGATTTTATAAGCTGATGGTTTAAAAGCTTTGATGAGGAAGAGGATGCTTTCAAATAAGACAAAACAAGATAAATTTTGAAAGAGGTATTCTGTAAGGAAAGCTATGACAAACCTGGACAGTGTATTAAAAATCAGAAACATCACTTAGCTGACAAAGCTCTGTATAGTCAATGCTATGGTTTTTCCAGTAGTCATGTATGGATGTGAGATCTGGACCATAAAGAAGGCTGAGCACTGAAGGATTGATGCTTTCAAACTGTGGTGCTGGAGAAGACTCTTGAGACTCGTTTGGACAACAAGGAGATCAAACCATGCAATCTTAAAGGAAATCAACCCTGAATATTCATTGAAAGAATTGATGCTAAAGCTACAATACTTTGGCCACCTGATTTAAAGAACTGACTCATTGCAAAAGACCCTGATGCTGGGAAAGATTGAAGGCCGGAGGAAAAGGGGAAGGCAGAGGATGAGATGGTTGGATGGTATCACTGACTCGATGGACATGAATTTGAGCAGGAGTTGGTGATGGACAGGGAAGTGTGGCGTGCTGCAGTCCATGGGGTTGCAAAGAGTCAGACAGGACTGAGTGACTGAACTGACTAACTGATGCTGAAGCTCCAATACCTTGGCCACCTGATGCAAAGAGCTGACTCACTGGAAAAAACCCTGATGCTGGGAAAGATTGAGAGCAAGAGCAGAAGGAGGCAGCAAAGGATGAGATGGTTAGACAGCATCACTGACTCACTGGACATGAATCTGAGCAAACTCAGGGAGATAGTGAAGGTCAGGGGTATGCCTTGCATGCTGCTGTCCATGAGGTTGCAAAGAGTTGGATCCGACTTAGCAGCTGAGCAGTAACAACAAAATTTTTTGTATAGTATTGTTCCTTAAAATATGGTCCATGGGTCAATACTATGGCCCATAGATTCAATACTATGTTCATATATTACAAACAGGAATAGAGCAATGTTGAGTCAAACATTGAGCACCTCAGCAAGAATTGAGGGAATTATCACTATAACTGTGCTAAGTGATTTTTAACTGCAATTTTTATTAACCTAACTTAAAAAAATTATTTACTTATTTGCAGTTTGTGTGGCATGCAGTATCTTTAGTTGTGGCATGCAAACTCCTGCGGCATGTGAGATCTAGTTCCCTGACCAGGAATGGAACTAGGCCTCATTACACGGAGAGTGCAGAGTCTTAGCCACTGGATCACCAGGGAGGTCCTAATGGCAATTTTTTTTTTTAAAAAGCATTTCTTTCACTAAAGAAGGCCCTTCTTGGGCCAGTAAAAATGATTGTTAATTTTATTAAATCTCAACTCTCAAATACATGTATTTTAACAATTGTGTGTGATGAAGTGAGAAGCACACATGAAGTATGTCTGCTGTACACCAAAGAGTGTGCGCGGCTGCTTGTGGGCTGGGCTAGCTGCTTTTCCCATGGAACACCATTTCACGTGAAAAAAAGACTGACAGACAAACTATGGTTATGCAGTCTTGAGTGTTTCACAAACATTTATTTTTCCAAAATGAACAAAGTGAGGTGTCACTTCAAGTAAGACAAATGACAGTTTTGTTGCCAATGGTAAAACTGGAGCTTTCAAGCAAAAACTCGAATTTTGGAAAGCTTGCATCTGTCACCATGCACATGACAGCTTCCCAATACCTAAAGGACTTTTCAGATTAAACTAATTTTTTAGTCTCAAAAGTGATTTTTTTTAGTTAGTGTAAAGTGAAATGTGTCAATATTTGGAATATTTGCATAACTCAGTAAACCAATATTTTCCAAATGACCAATGTATAATGTTGTAAAATCATACAAAAGTAAAGTATTCCTGCAAAAGGAGGATAATGAATTTTACTGTAAACATCATTGATATGGTTTATGGTTCTACACTGCAACTCACCTTTTTTTTTTTTTTATAAATAGTGTACATATAGCATTATTAAAAATGGTTTCTTACTGAGTGATTTTTTTCTTTTGTTTTCTTGGGTTTTTTAAAACTTTACTTTACAATACTGTATTGGTTTTACCATACATCAGCATGAATCTGCCATGGGTGTACACGTGTTCCCAATCCTGAACCCCCCTCCCACCTCCCTCCCCATACCATTTTTCTGGGTCATCCCAGTGCACCAGCCCCAAGCATCCTGTATCCTGCATCGAACCTAGACTGGCGATTTGTTTCTTATATGATATTATACATGTTTCA
>SJYX01015615.1:133669-148582 GCA_006410675.1 Oreotragus oreotragus
AGTCAGTGATGCCATCCAGCTATCTCATCCTCTGTCATCCCCTTCTCCACCTGCCCCCAATCCTTCCCAGCAGAGGGCAGCTCAAAGCAGGGCTTTAACTGAGTTCTGGAATGATGGTACTGCAGATTTTAAAGAAACTGTTCAAATGTCCTGGAGTACATTAATCAAACAAGCCTACACTCTTTCACAGAATGTCACAATTTTAATTGCCTTCTCAAGTCATCTGCAGAACTCTTGGACTCCTGTGTACAGACCAAAAATGTATACAAGTATTTAAACTAAATGGAACTATTTGATAAGAGTTGCTAGTTTTACAAAGAAAGAACTGAGAGGTTTCAAAGGGAAGGTTTTTTTCAGCTGAGATAGTGAACAAGGCATTCATCAAGGAGATGGCCTTTGAGCTGGGCCTTACAGATGAACCTAAATAAGAAAAGATACAGCAGAACAGGAATACCTAGACAGTGAGAAATGTCTGAACAAGATTTTGGAGCTATGAAAGAGTCATAGCACAGCAAAATGAGAAGTTGTTTTTTCTAAGATAGAGGTGTCCTATTTCCAAGCCAAGAACTGAGAAGAGAACAATATTTTATCAAATCTAAGATGGCACAAGTGTATCAATTGCAAGATGCACTCTGATTTCAGAGATGTTTTCATCATTTAAAAAATGTGTTTTACATTTTTCCAAAGAAGAAATACAGTTGGCCAACCAAAACAAGAAAAGATACTCAGCATCACTAATTATTAAGAGAAATGCAAATCAGAACTACAATGAGGTATCATTTCACACCAGTCAGAAGGGCCATCATCAAAAGGTCTACTAACAATAAATGCTGGAGAGGGTGTACAGAAAAGGGAAACCTCCTGCAATGTGGGTTAGAATGTGAAGTGCTACAACCACTATGGAGAACAGTGTGGAGATTCTTTAAAAAACTAAAAACAGACCTATCATATAACCCAGCAATCCCACTCCTAGGCATACATCCAGAGAAAACCAGAATTTGAAAGGACACATGCACCCCAATGTTCACTTCAGCACTATTTACAAAAGCCAGTACATGGAGGCAACATAAATGTCCATCAACAGAAGGCTAGATAAAGAAAATGTGGTAGATATATACAACAGAATATTGCTCAGCCATAAAAAGGAATGAAGCTGTATCATTTTCAGAGATGTATATGGGCCTAAAGATTGTCATACAGAGTGAAGTAAGCCAGAAAGAGAACAACAAATATTGTATATTAACACATATATGTGGAATCTGGAAAAATGCTAAAGATTATCTTATTTGGAAAGCAGAAATAGACACATGAACATAGAGAACAAACATGGATACCAAGGAGGGATGAGAGGGTGGGATGAATTGGGAGACTGGGATTGATATATATCACTACTATGTATAAAATAGGTAACTAATGAGAAACTACTGTGTAGCACAGGGAACTCTATTCTTTGCTCTGTTGTGATGGAAAGGGAAGGAAATCCAAAAAGAGGTGATATATGTATATATATGGCTGATTTACTTTACTATGCAGCAGAAATTGACACAGCAGTGTAAAGCAACTATATTCCAATAAAAGAAATAGATAGATAAATGGTGGTATATTCATGGGGTGACATACTATTCATCAATAAAAGAAATGCATGCTCAAGAGCACAGGATATGGCAGAACTTTAAAGTATACTGCTAAGTGAAAGAAGCCAGTCTGACAGACTATAAGTGTATCATTCCAACTCTTTGACATTCTAGAAAAGGCAAGACTTTGGAGACAGGAAAAAGATCAGTAGTTACTAGGAAGTTCAAGTGGCTAGAGAGAGGGCGGGAGGATGGATGCCTGGGTGGAATACATGGGATTTTTTAAGGCAGTGAAATGATTCTGTATGATATTGTAATTGTGGATTAATGTAATTATCCAGATGCCACCTATGGACTTCTGTTACAATTAATGTATCAATATTGGTTAATCAATTGAAGTAAATATAGTATATTATAGCATAATGTTTATAAGAGGAGAAACAGTGGGGAGGGCAATGAGAGGTTGTAAAGGAATTCTTTGTACTTTCTACTCAATCATTCTATAAACTTAAAACTGCTTAAAAATATAGACAAATTGGAAAAGAAGTAAAACTCTCACTGTTTGCAGATGACATGATCCTCTACATAGAAAACCCTAAAGACTCCACCAGAAAATTACTAGAGCTAATCAATGAATATAGTAAAGTTGCAGGATATAAAATCAACACACAGAAATCCCTTGCATTCCTATACACTAATAATGAGAAAGTAGAAAACGAAATTAAGGAAACAATTCCATTCACCATTGCAACGAAAAGAATAAAATACTTAGGAATATATCTACCTAAAGAAACTAAAGACNCACCAGAAAATTGCTAGAGCTAATCAATGAATATAGTAAAGTTGCAGGATATAAAATCAACACACAGAAATCCCTTGCATTCCTATACACCAATAATGAGAAAGTAGAAAAAGAAATTAAGGAAACAATTCCATTCACCATTGCAATGAAAAAAGTAAAATACTTAGGAATATATCTACCTAAAGAAACTAAAGACCTATATATAGAAAACTATAAAACACTGATGAAAGAAATCAAAGAGGACACTAATAGATGGAGAAATATACCATGTTCATGGATCAGAAGAATCAATATAGTGAAAATGAGTATACTACTCAAAGCAATCTACAAATTCAATGCAATCCCTATCAAGCTACCAGTGGTATTTTTCACAGCGCTAGAACAAATAATTTCACAATTTGTATGGAAATACAAAAAACCTCAAATAGCCAAAGCGATCTTGAGAAAGAAGAATGGAACTGGGGGAAGCAACTCACCTTTAAGAAACAGTCACCTTATGAGTTTAGGTCTCATGACAAAGAATATCTACAATTATCTGAAAAGGCTATGAAACTACTGCCTTTACCAACTACATATATCTGTGTGATTCTGGATTTTCTTCAAGTAAAACAGCATATTGCCATAGACTAAATGCAGAAGCAGATAAGAGAATTCCACTGCCCCTTATTAAGCTAGATATTAATGAGATTTGCAAAAATATAAAACCTATGCCACTTTTCTTACTTATTTTTGTCTGTACATTGTTTTTAGTACAAAATATTATTTATGTTACTATGTAAATGGTTTGTAGTTGTGGATTGAGTCCATAAGTAAAAAATTAAAACATTTCTTAGTTTTGATTTCTAATTTAAATATCAATAGATGGTACATTGGAGTTAATAATTTTCAAGAGTTTAAAGGATCCCTGACACTCAAATTTTCAAGAAAAGCTAATGTACAGAAATGAACTGGGGAAAAGAAGTAAATGCTTTACAGAAAGGATGAGTAAAAAATGCAACCATAAAAAATGAAAGACAAAAATCTCTGGAGGTTATATTGTCTAAATCAAACCTCAAATCCAAAAAGTGCCTTAAGATATGCTAAATGGATAACCATTATCTTTTTTTTCCTTTGGTTGGGGGTTAGGTAAGTGCCTCAGTTTTTCTCAGTAATAATATTAACTTCCATATCTACAATATGCTGGACAATCTATATGGATTTGGCATATGTTATCTCATTAATCAACTGAACTGATAATACTCCTATGTAAGCCCCTAAAAACTCAATTTTGATGATGCCCATACATCTGATTGGTGTTTAAGAAATGTAGGCTTTGTTTCCCATTTCTTTTTTCCCCCTAAATTGAAAACTCAAGAAACTGCACAGCATAGGACAGTCCTTTAGGAGTTGGTGCCACTGGGGCTAGTCCTACTTTTATTAATACAATGATGGGTGCTCAGAGAGAGAGGCTGAAAGGTGGCATATGTGTGTGTGTGTTTCTTTCAAAACATATTTAGCAATACAAAACCCTTTGACTATGACCTGTTAATATTGTGTGTAATTCAATTTTTTTCTGCTTTCCAGCTCTCCTCTCTCCTCTTCCTTCTCTGTTTCTCAACCCTGCAACTTTTTTACTTTATAAAATATTATTATGCATGGTAATCTACCTCATCCAATCCCTTTCTTTCTACAAAAGAACATTATATATCTTTTCACTTTATGGTTAATTTAACATTTATCCAAGAAATACTATTCAAGTTAATCTTTTAAGTTTCTTATTGATTTATGTGTTCCTTGATTTCTGATATTGCAACAACATAGCTTCTACATTGGTAGTGAAAATACATTGTATTTCAATGATCTTAGACTTTAAACAGGGTTGTGTAGGCTGGTCAGAGCACCAGTCCTTTGTGGCACCATATTCTGAATTCCAAGTAATTAACTTGCAGTGAACTCCTGGAACTCAACATGTTTGTAAAGAACTGTCTTCACTCAGATGTTAGAATAGTTATCCCTGCTTTATCACAGATAAGGCACATTGGTTCAAAATGCTGGATCTTCCTTATTCATCAAATCCTCACAGAGTTCCCCTGTTTAGGCCTTGGGGTGAGACTACCTGGATTCAAAGATTGATTTTACTAATGACTAACTTAAGGAAATTCCCTATCCTCTTACTGTCTCTGTTTTGGCAGCTGTAATTAAATATAATAATAATTCTATAAGGAATAAAAGTGATTAGCTGGCATGTAATATCACAAAAGACATGTTGACTCTTAATTTAGAAGAATATTGTGCTTAATTGCAGGTGGGACTGTCGTAAAGAAAAAAAAAATCTTTTAATTGAAAAAAAAAGAAAGTAAGCACTCATATGCTTTAACCAGTGAATTAAAAAATAATAGGAACATCTTTCATGAATTAAAATTAAGATTCTCCATTATAAAAGTTTGTAGCAAGGGCTGAAATTCCCTGATTAAATATTCTGCTTCTAAGCTCTTAGGTTGAACAATTAGGGTATGCTAAAGCTGGCATATTCCACAGTAGCAATAGTTCCTAGTAAAGCATTGAATGATTTTTGAAACAGCTGAGAAATCCCGCTGATAGAAAGATTCTCCCTGACAGGGGACAAGAGTTCAAGCTGAGTTCTGGCATTTTCTGCAGAGGGCTTTTCCAAAATAACACTAGGGAACCGTTAAGTGAGGCACCATGCCCAGAGTTATGCAGAAACCTACAACAAAGCACAGCAACTTAGTTTGCAGTTATTATGCTAGAAAGGGTGGAGATGCAATAGGAACCACTTTGCTGGCTTTCTAAATGAGCCTACCCTTAAATCATCATAAAAATGGGGACAGAAGCTTTAGGGAAGATAAACAAAAGCTGACACAAAATGTCTTAAATGTATAAGCCATTTATGTTGCCACTGCACCAACAGAAAAGAAAAGCATAATGCCAAGTTATCTGCTTTTGATGCCAAGAGATGTACAAATTCTTATTACGAAGTTTACACAAATTTCCTTTAATTAAAAGCAAAGTCGATTGAAAATGTTATGAGACAAATAAGATGATGTTGATTAACTAAAGTTCATTACGATCAAGAAAAAGAAAACAAACTGCCATTCTGTAAAACGTAGAGTGAACAGATTCATTTAGTTGTGATTAAAAACAAAGTAATGCAATGGACAAAGTGGATGGATTTAAAACTAAAATGATTCAGATGTTAAAAAAATAAAATGCACAATTGTGAAGTTCCCAACAGGAGTGCAGCTGGCTAAATGTGAAGATAACCTAACTGTCTTGCTGCATTGATGTAATAGGAAATCACGCCTGGGAACCTTTCCAGGTACCGTCACTCTTGGGTGATGACCAAGCCTGTACCTGGGAACCTTGGGTTCCTGGCTCAAGTTAGGAGCACAAACTAACATCTAGTAGCTCATCTCCCAGGTAGTAAAAAGCACCCATTCGTGTCTAGTTTTTTTTTTAATTATTTATTTAAATTAATTTATTTTTAATTGAAGGATAATTGCTTTACAGAACTTTGATTTCTGTCAAACCTCACTGTGAATTCAGTTTTGAAATCATATTATCCTCATCAAAATCTCTGTTGCTATTGTTTAACCAGATGAATCAAAAGAACTGGGTCTATGGGTTATTTTCATGACAATTTCATTGCATTTAACCTGATTAGTCACTCTTTGGAGAAGGCAATGGCACCCCACTCCAGTACTCTTGCCTGGAAAATCCCATGGACAGAGGAGCCTGGTAGGCTGCACTTCATGGGAATGTGAAGAGTCGGACGTGACTGAGCGACTTCACTTTCACTTTTCACTTTCATGCATTGGAGAAGGAAATAGCAACCCATTCCAGTGTTCTTGCCTGGAGAATCCCAGGGATGGGGGAGCCTGGTGGGCTGCTGTCTATGGGGTCGCACAGAGTCAGGCACGACTGAAGCAACTTAGCAGCAGCAGCAGTAGCAGTAGCAGCAATCACTCTGCTTCTTAAAATGGTTTCCATTTTTTGTTTTGTTTTCTGCCACACCCTTTCTTGCGAGTTATATACGTGGGGGTCTTAGGCCCACTTCATTTCAAATACCAGATGCAGTACTTATGTGGAATAACATAGCTTTCTGAATCTGTTTCATCAATTGAAAAAATGGGGATAATCCTATCTCCTCGTCGAATTATTGTGAAAATTAAATAAAACTGCAATGATAAAAATAACTGTGAACCTTTATGGCTTTCTGTGAGTCAGGCTCTGCTGAATATGGCATAGAAAGCATTTTAGCCTTCAATCTAATCTATAAGGTTGGTACCTTTGTTTTCCTCAAGCTACAGAAGCACAGAGAACTTAAGAAATTTGCCAGAAATTTGCCAGTAGACTCAGCTAGTAAGTAATAGAGTTGTGATTTGAACCCACCTGTGCTCTAAACCACCATGGGGTGATGCACACTGTATGATTAGCAAAATTGCCTGATAACAGTAAGCATTCAATACATGTCAGCTATTGGGCTTCCCAGGAGAAGGAAATGGCAACCCACTCCAGTATTCTTGCCTGGAGAATTCTGCAGACAGAGGAGCCTGATGGGCTGCTGTCCATGGAGTCGCACAGAGTCAGACATGACTGAAGCTACTTAGCATGCATGCATGCATTGGAGAAGGAAATGGAAACCCACTCAAGTATTCTTGTCTGGAGAATCCCACGGACAGAGGAGTCTGGTGGGCTGCTGTCCATGGGTTGCACAGGGTCGGCCACGACTGAAGCAACTTAGCAGCAGCCACATTGGGCTTCCCAGGTGGCACTAGGAGTAAAGAACACACCTGCCAATTCAGGAGACATAGAGATGCGGGTTTGATCCCTGGGTCAGGAAGTTCCCCTGGAGGAGGGCATGGGAACCCACTCCAGTATTCCTCCCTGGAGAATCCCATGGACAGAGGAGCCTGGCAGGCTACAGTCTGTAGGGTCACAAAGCGTCAGACACAACTGAAGTGACTTGGCACACATGTGTACATACACATGTCAGCCATTATTATTGTTTTCATCACTTTAATTTGTAACATTTCTCCCTTTGCTGGTCATGTGATTGGCCTGTCTGTCGTCACTCCTACAACGTCACTCCTGGAGTTCTTCATTCGTTTCATATACTCTTCCAGGGTGGTTTCATCTAATTTCATATCTTCGATCATCACACTTATATGCTGATGATTCCCAAACCTTTATCTTCTACTCGGACCTCTCTTCGGCACTCCAGAGACATAGATCTACCTTGTTTTTGCCTGAAATGATTTATTAATAGAAATCCCTGAAAGTGATCATCTAACTGATCTACTCTCCAGTTCCATGAATAGAGCTACAATCTAATTAGTTTCTCAAGACACAGATACTCTGGAATCAGCCTCCCCTCCTTGCTTCTCTTGAAATCTAAGAGGTTACTCAATTCTAGAAAGCTTAATCTCAATTTCAAATTCTTATCCCACTCATGTCTCTAGAACTGGCATTATTCTCCACCTCCCATGTTTCTGCCTCGGTGCAGGCTCCCAGGAACCTCTCTACTGCAAATGAAAAGGACATTTCACTCATTTCTTAGCTACTGCCCTCTCCTTAAATTCTTTCAGTCACTACTGAATTCATTTTCTTTTCTCTGACTAACCCTCACACAATTCTACAATATATGATGATAATAGAGCAATATTATCATGTATTTTGTATGACTAAACCCTGGGGACTAGGGTTTCTGAAACAGGGTGGAGGAGAATGACTTCATTAAGCAGGCCAAGGCCCTGGAGGACTACAGTTTTCATGAATCCTCTGCCCAGATGTGGAATCACTTAAGACGATGGTAGTTGCAGTGGCTGTGAAGCTTAATATGTAGGGACTTCTAAACTCTTTAACATGCGGATAGAAAACAGTGATCAAATGGAGGCAGAGAGAGGTAAATGTGGACTTCATAAGCCCCGAGGTGACGTCTTTATCCAAGAATTGTGGAGAGAGATCTGGAAACCACTTTAGGGAGGAAAAATACGCTGACCACATCATCGAATCCCGTGGCATAGAGGGCAAGGTAGGATAAACAGCTTCCCCAAAGGGGGCGGCTGGGGAAGCCATATAATCAGAAGCCCAGCTGCTGCCTAGAAGGCCAGGAGATGGAGAATTACTTAGTGAAGAGAGTGAGTGTGGAAGACTGGTTGTGAAGAATAGCATTGAGTCCAAACTGGAAAGACTTGGGGAAGTAGCTCAGGGTACTGTGCCTGATGATAGAAACTAGGAGAGGAAAGGGACTTGGAGAGTTTTCTATGCTGGGCTGGGGGCCTCCCAGTGGTTCAGTTGTAAAGAATATGCCTGCCAATGAAGGAGATGCAGGTTTGGTCCCTGAATCAGGAATATCCTCTGGAAGAGGAAATGGCAACTCTCTCCAGTATTCTTGCCTGAAAAATCCCAGACAGAGGAGTCTTGTGGGCTATAGTCTATGGAGTCTCAAGGAGTCAGACGTGACTGAGTAACTGAGCATATGCACCATGCTGGGTTGTGACTGGCCAAAGGTAACAGGTGTGGGTAGTGGGGAAGATTGAGAAGGCTACAGATTGTCAATAGCACTTGTCTTGGAAGCCCACGACATTGGGACATCTTAGGCTTTCCTAGATGATTTCACTAAGACCTGGATTTCCTATTTTTCTGATGAAATCCTTGCTCAGAAGAACAAGTAGCACGTTGAGTGAATTCCTAGGACCGATACTAGAAACCCTCTGAGTTAGGACAGACAGTATCACACTTATCAGGAACCTGAATGACAGTAATAAAAGAAAGATATGATAGAGGAAGAAAAGTAAAGCCATTTCTGAATTTCCAAGTCCAAAACCTACTTACAGACTCTCAGTTCATATACTGATGGAAATTCCATCAAGTCAGATGGACAGATACTCTTCTTTATTAAGTATTGCCAAGTATTTGGTAAGAAAATTATTCAAGTACTGGGGAAAATCTGGGTTGTTTCTTAATCTAAATAACGTGGTAAGGTTTTTGTATTTGTAGCTGAAACGGAAATGAGCTGTAATGAGGTCTGAACTTCTTTTATTAATTAGGAAACTAAAAGAGCTTGTGTAAACATAGGTTATAACTATTTTATTGTTAGACTAGTTTACATGATATGCCATTCATAATTTAATAAGACATTTTACAAGTAATACATATATGAAATTATTTATGCTACTATGAAGAAAGTACTAGATAAATGATTAACATTATTTAACATGAAGAAACATTACATTGTGAATATTATACATTTTAAATACTTGATTGATTTATGAGTTAGAATTATTAGAATATAAATTAGAATGATTAGAATTACGAATGCAGTAGGTATAAAGTGTCTCACCCAATTTGAAAATATATGTTTACCAAGTGTGAAAAACAGGTTCAAGTATGAGAAAAAGGAAAACTACAGAGCTTGGATGAAATTGAGGTAGCCAATATTTCACACAGCTGTCTCTCTGCATTAGCTGTATCTTTAGGAAGTTTCAAGCCTTATAATGACAACAAATAAAATTGCTATCCAGGGAATATGCAATTTTGAAATGCCAGAAGGTTACTAGAAAATCTCTGATAAGTGGTTCTTTGAAAAAGCATCATGCAAGAGTTATCTGGATCAATGAAAAAAAGTCTCAAAGAATATAATGCAATTTGAATATTGTATAAGTAGAGGCGAAGGGAAAGAGTCTTTCTCCATAAATGGATCACTAACCTGATGGCTAGTTTACTTTATAAAGTTGCATGTCATGTCTAAAGATCCTTAGAGGATCAAAATAAATCACTCTGTCATATGAATATGTGAATCCTTTCCCAAAACATCTAAAAACATCTTTGTAGAATTTATTCGGTACATAGATCCTTTACATTTTTTTAAATTAAATAATTTATTTTATTGAAGTAGAGTTGATTTACAATGTTGTACTAATTTCTACTATTACAACAAAGTGATTCAGTAACACATATAATATACATATACTTTTTCATTGTGGTTTATCATAGGATATTGAATATAAGTTACCTGTGCTCTACATTAGGACCTGAATTTATTCGGTACATAGCTCCTTTACATTTTTTTAAATTAAATAATTTATTTTATTGAAGTAGAGTTGATTTACAATGTTGTACTAATTTCTACTATTACAACAAAGTGATTCAGTAACACATATAATATACATATTCTTTTTCATTGTGGTTTATCATAGGATATTGAATATAAGTTACCTGTGCTCTACATTAGGACCTTGTGTTTATTCATTCTATATGTAATAGCTTGCATGTGCCAGAGCTCTTTTATATCTTTTAACTTGCTTTTTTTTATTAAAAGTAAGATGATTTAGAGATGATGACTGGCAGAGAAGGAATGTATAAGAAGAATTTGATATGCCCTTTATTAAAACCAGGGAAATGACCAAATGAGTGTTTTCTAGCTATTAACACTTATAGGAATCTTGATTATTCTCAAAGATTAGAATCCACAGTTTTAGAAACAGGATACAGTCAGAAGATACATCGAGAAATTCCTAAAAGGAACCCATGTTAGAAGAAATACTAGCAGCACTGGAAAGTCATTAGTAATAAAGAAACAGGATGAAGAATTGTAAGGAAAATCTTTCATATTTTACCCCAGGTTGAGCACACACGCTGTGGGTGGAATTCTCAATAAGCACAGCTGCACTGGTACAGGTCAGGAATGACCTCCTTCCTCCCCAAACACAGGAAGTACAGGTGGGCAACATGCCCTGGTGACACAAAAGGCTAAGAACATGGAACAGGGGATTATACGGAAGACAGCACCGAGGCCTGAGGGCCGTTTCATTTGTGGATGCCATGCCTTTTCAGATGCCATGCCTCTCCATGATGGAGACCATCATGATCTCCATGATGCCATACTGGCATCTGTAGACCCAAATTCAGTGTCTTGAATGCGTACGTGGCATTAGCTGGGAGGAGGCAAAAGGACATAAGAAAGGCACTAGAAGCCGTCAGGGACCTGGGAAAGTGGACTGAGAGGGAGCTGCAGTGAGCTGGGAAGAAAGGTCACTCCCAGACTGAACAGAGCAGTGGAGATGTCAGCAGTGGCACAGGAGAAAGTGCGCAGGTCCAAAGTGGGATGATGGCTGGCTCCCCAACCGTCGTATATTCTTACACACATATTCTTGGTCTCAAGGGTGAATTTGCTTTGACTTGTTCAGTCCCCAAGTCATGTCTGATTCTTTGCAACCCCATGGACTGCAGCATGCCAGGCTTCCCTGTCTTTCACTGTCTCCTGGAGCTTGCTCAAACTCATGTCCATTGAGTCGGTGATGCCATCCCACCATCTCATCCTCTGTCAGCCCCCTTCTCCTCCTGCCCTCAATCTTTCCCAGCATCAGGGTCTTTTTCAAAGAGTTGACTCTTGCATTGACCAATAGAGAAAAATAATAGTGTAAGTCAGTTAAACCATCAGCTCTCTTGATATGTCAAGTATTTTGTATGAGTGTGAGCCAATGGTTATTTGACTGCCAGATATATCTGTGCTTAGGGACTTTTGCACAAGCAGGATTTAAGGGCAATTTTTTCTTCCAGGATTGATGACGGTTATATTTTGTTAAACTATTCTTGTCTCATTCCTCTAGTGACAACATGCACTGTGATTTGGTAGGAAGGAGCGAGTCCAGCTGGCAGTGTTATTCCAGGACAAAGACCACAGAGACAGGAATCCCACTGCTTTGACACCATTAGCACAAACCTTTGACCACTGAGTTTATCAGATACAGAAAAATGTGTCCATATTAATAGTGAGATCTCCTTAATTAATGATTAATATTTTAATATAAACACATCAGCTATGCCCACAAGCAAGACCCACAGACTGTATCTGTGTAGCTTATTTTTAAAAAGGATGTTTAGTACAGGAGATACCAAAGTCTTACGAATATTTATCCATGTTATAACCTCCTTGGGCTTCCCTGCTGGCTCAGATGGTAAAGAAACCAGCTGCAGTGCAGAAGATCTGGGTTCGATCCCTGGGTTGGAAAGATCCCCTGGAGAAGGGAACAGCTACCCACTCCAAGTATTCTTGCCTGGAGAATTCCATGGACAGAGGAGCCTGGCGGGCTACAGTCCATGGAGTCGCAAAGAGTGGAACATGACTAAGAGACTAAGCACACACAACCTCCTTATCACTAAGATGTATTTCTGTGTCTGGGGTAAAAACCGATTGATTTGCCCAAATTGATCTCCACAAGGTCTTGTTGATTACTGCCTGCAGTGAATGTCCTGTTGGTTGCTGGCAACCTGTTGACCGTGTCTCTTGTCAGGCATTAAAGCTGAGATGACTAGTTTGTAATTCCAAAAGATATTTCTCCCTTTTAAAAAAATTTACAAAAGGAAGCTATTTTTTGCTCCACTACAGGGCACCTTCTGAAGATTCCTAAAACATCTGAGATAGGTGCTTTTGGATATAAATCTTTCTTTTCACATAACATCTCCACTTCCGTTTCTCTCAGATTGTTTTAACATAGGCTAATCCATTGTATCTGTTTTTCATCTACTCCTTTATGGTGCAGCAGACCGACCAAGTGATTTCTTCTAAGTCTTGGTTATAGTACACTTCCTACAAGTATAAGGGTTGTATAAACACTCGTTAGTTCTCTGTATGTGTCTAAGGTAATAACAACATTGTACATCTAACGCTTTACAGATGCCAAACAGTTTAGAGGCACTTTATATAAAATGATTCTGCATGAAAGCAGTAACCGCCAGACTGATCTTTCTAAGATGTTTTTCTAGCTGTTTTCCTTGTGTCACTCGGTGGCTGGACAAACTGCAGAGATTTCCTGTTCCTATCAGAACAAGCCTGATTCCTGATCTTGGCATTCATTGCACCCCCACCTGATGCCTTCCTTATGCCATCACTCTGTTCTTCTAATACTCCCCAAAGAAAGCCTTCTGCTTCAGCCAGGTCGGCCTCTGAAGGTCACAAAACAGGTTGTTATCCACCTTGTCTTCATTCATTGTTCTCATCATTTGGGTTTTCTCCTCTGCTGCTTCTGCAAATAATTCTAGCACTTTCCAGTCTATATCATGATCTCCCATCACCATGGTGTCATGTACCCTCTCAAGTCCATACCAGTTTCTCCCTTTACTGAATGCTCAGAGCCTTTATTTTCTGATCAGAGACTTTTTATGTAGTTGCAAATTTTGTAACATTTTCTCTAATTATAAATCTTCCATTCATGTATAATTCTTATCTTCCCAAGAAGACAGTACATTCCTTGAAAGAAAGGGCCATGTCATATGTCTGTAATATTGTTCCCTGTTGCAACGAATGCTCCACTTGGTATGTATTATTTCAAAGGTTTCCTCAACTAGAATTAATTTCTTGGCTCTCTGCAGTACTATCAGGCTGGATGTTGTTTATTCAGCTCTTAAAACACTTATCACAGCTGTTTCCCCCTGTATATTGTGAGCTCTGGTTGAGCTGCTGTTCCATCTAATTCATCTTTTATCTCTCTCAGTACCTAAGATAGCACTGTTTATAAAAAGAATTGAACAATAGTTGCTAATTAAGTCTTCATTAAACTTTGTTCAATATTGCAGTATTCCCTATTGCCCTCTTTTTGAGGAACCAACATTTGCACAGTCAAAAATGATTACCCTTGAAGAAATGATGTTGCCATTTGGCATGTGAGAAGAAAACTATTTGATGCTTTCTTAATTCATTTGTTAAAAAATAATGTTAAAGTCTGCATTTAAATTTAATCAATTGTGTTGTCAGACCAGTATTTAACAGGCATTAGCTAATATAAAAATGCAAAAATAGATACTGAACTAGTCAGTAGGTACTTTTTATAGAAATGTTCACATACCAGTGTATTATGCTGTTTTCAGCATAAGATTGTACATCAATGTCAATTTTTTGACTTGAATATCTTTACAAATTAGTATATCTGTAACTGCCAAAAGGAAAATGAAAATTTACTTTATTGTAACATTTAATGAAACCTCATGACATAATTAATCACTGATTAGTTTCTTTTTTTTTCCCCTTGCTATTTCGATTTATGTTCGACACTTTGGAGGAGGCAGAACTTCTGATGGACTCAGACAATCATGACAAAACTTTTCACCAGCCCTTTTAGGCAATTTTAATTAAAATTCAGTTCAAATAAATCTCTTAAGCTTACCAAAAGCATCTGCCATGTTGTCTCCACTTAAGAACTTGAGCTGAAAATATGAGCATTTTCCTGTTATAAAAGCGCTGCGTCTGTGTAAAGTTAAAATAGCTTCTGGGGACAATTTTCAACACATTTGGAAGAATTATGGCTTTAAAAATGCAACTTTCAGAAAACAACATTGATCCTTCATTCACTGATATGGCTGTATTTCTTGCTACACGTAATGCTTTCTCTCTCAGCATACACTTGAGACCTGGAACCACTAGCTTATTCACAGTCTCTCTGCCTGGCTGATGGTCAGAATATAGCACACTTCTGGCCACATAACAGGTGCTCAAAAGTTATTTTATGGAATAAATGAATGAACTGAAGGGTAGAAAAG